>JAKTRY010000417.1:0-20846 GCA_030579935.1 Ambrosiozyma cicatricosa | reverse complement strand
GAACCAAAGAAAATCTTATTCCGTGTGGCAGTACAATTGGGGCTGAGTGAGCGGCGCAGCATCTGATTCCTCACATACTGAGGTATAGGGCGTGTGGCGTAGTTGGTAGCGCGCTTGCTTAGCATGTAAGAGGTCTTGGATTCGATTCCTAACTCGTCCAGTTAGTTTTTTAGATTTTAAGCAGAAGTACCCGTTTGCTCATGGGCAAGTGTAACCGTAAGCAAATGGTTATATTGATCAGAAAAGATCTACAGGCTTTTAAACATCCAGCCGGAATTGTAAAACTTTTTACACCATACAAAATTAATGTAAACTTCATGTCAGCTAACATAAACAAAGATCAATCAGTACTTTTATTCTTTCCCTTGATCGATGCATTTACAATATCACTGCAACGTTGTTAGATGATGTAAATGTTGTTGAAGTGATTGTAAAAACTGCGGTTATATATAGTAATCTTTAGTAGCTTAAACATGAAATTGGTAGCAGCATTGTTTTGCCCAGATAAGAAGTCATTTTCTATGGGGAAGATTTTATTAGAATACAATTTGATATAGCAACATGCAGTATATATCTAATACCAGACATATTGAAACCAATAAGACATATGTGATGATGCATTTGTAAGGACTGAAGCAAACCAGATACACCATGAGAGTACAGCAAGGTTAACACTGTTTTGAAACCATTTGATCTCTCCAACGATTCACGAACAGTACAAGTTTAAGCACCAAATTTAACATAACTGAAAAAGAGCAACATAATAAAGCACGCACGAGCAGAAAATGAGCCCATGGAAATGACACTAATGAGTAGGTGAACAGAAACTCAAATGAATAGTAAACACTACAATAGAGACAGAGAGGGAAATCCTCATCCCGAATCGGCAACGCGCTTATGAGACAGAAATTCGGTGCACGGAGGTGCCAACTGTTCGGTTAGTCTTCATGAAAATTTTTGTGAATTTGGTGATGACTGAACCGTGAAAAATTGAAGATGACTCAAAATTCAAGCTCAAAACACTGCCATTCGTGACGAAGAAAAGATATTTCCATTAGAATACATCTGTTTCCCAGTTGCACAACTTCATCTTGAAAATTGAATAACATTTAGTTCTAGAATTTGTGCTCTTACCGAAAAAGTTTATGCTCAATCGTTTGAATCTAAGAACATTTTCATCTCTTCCTAGATTATTTAAAGTTACCCACTTGAAACCATCACCACTGTCAAATTTACACATATTTCAACAAACTCAAACAAAATCCCTTATGACTAACTCAATTTCAGATTTGACTCAAAAATTGGACAAGATGAAGTTGGAGGTGCCTCCTCAAATTGAAGGCTCTTTCCCGGCTTCCAACACCACAGATTTGTGCAGAAACTATATCGCTAACCACTTATCCAAGTTAGCAAATGTTGATGCTAATATTGCTTTTCAAGCTTTGGAATGGTCTATTGTTTTGGGCAATGGTGACTTGGTTGTTCCATTGCCAAGATTGAGATTGAAGGGTAACTTGGATGAATTAGCACAAAAGATTGCAGCCGAATTCCCACTAGGAGGATATCTAGAGAAAGTTGTTCCAAAGGGCAAGTTCTTACAATTTTTCTTCAACACCCAATTCCTTTTGAACTACGTCACTAAGGATGTTCTTGCCAGAACCTCAGATTATGGTAGCGCCCCAGTTGGTGCTGGGAAGAAAGTCATTGTTGAATTCTCTTCTCCAAACATTGCCAAACCTTTCCATGCGGGACATTTAAGATCCACAATCATTGGTGGTTTCTTGGCCAATTTGCACGAGAAATTAGGATGGAAAGTTATCAGAATGAACTACTTGGGTGATTGGGGTAAGCAATTCGGTGTTTTGGCTGTTGGCTTTGACAAATACGGTTCTGAAGAAGAATTAAAGGCTGATCCAATTAACCACTTGTTCAAAGTTTATGTTAAGATTAATGAAGATATGACCGCTGAAAAGGAAGCTGCCAAGAAGGCCGGTGTTGAATTACCTGCTGATGCCACTGATAACCAAGCTAGAGCTTTCTTCAAGAAGATGGAGGAGGGTGATGAACACGCTCTTGGGTTGTGGAAGAGATTTAGAGAACTGTCAATTGAGAAGTACATTGACACATACGCTAGATTGAATATTAAATATGATGTTTATTCTGGTGAATCACAAGTTTCTAACGAAGTTATGCAAAAGGTCACTGAAACTCTGGAGGAAAAGAAATTAATCAAGGTGGATAGAGGTGCTAAGTTAGTTGATTTCAAAGATTTCAAGGAAAAGAAGTTGGGTAAGGTTTTGGTTGAGAAGAGTGATGGTACTTCTTTGTATGTTACCAGAGATTTGGGTGCTGCCACTGAAAGAAAGAGTGTATACAATTTTGACAAGATGATATATGTTATTGCTTCTCAACAAGACTTGCACGTCAAACAATTCTTCAAGATTCTTGAACTTATGGGCAATGATTGGGTTAAATCACAAATGGTGCACGTGAATTTTGGTATGGTGTTGGGTATGTCTACTAGAAAGGGCACTGTAGTTTTCTTAGATGATATTTTGGAACAAGTCAAGAATGAGATGCTAAGCATCATGAAGAAAAACCCAGACAAGTTTTCTCAAGTCGAAGATCCTGAAAAAATTGCTGATTTGGTCGGTATCTCCGCCGTTATGATCCAAGACATGCAATCCAAGAGAATCAACAACTACGAATTTGGTTGGGAAAGAATGTTGTCTTCTGAAGGTGATACTGGTCCATACTTGCAATACGCTCACTCAAGATTAAGATCAATTGAAAGAAACTGTAACGTGCCTGAATCTGAACTGTTGAAGGCTGATCTTTCCATTGAGAGCTTAGTCGGCACTGAAGATCAATTGAAAAAGCTTGGTCTAACGGAAGAAGAATACGCTAAGAAGTTAGATCAATTGAAAAACCAAACTGAAAAGGTGCAAGGCTTGATCAGAATCATTACATCATATCCAGATACTTTGAAATACGCTTCCAAAAACTACGAACCATCCACCGTTGTCACATACTTGTTCAAATTGACCCATCAATTTTCATCAACTTACAAGATTTTGAGAGTTATGGGTGAAGAAAGAGAAGTCATGGTTGCTAGATTGGTCTTGTTTAGTGCAGTTAGACAAATTTTGAATAATGGTTTGAGATTGTTGGGTATCACTCCGGTTGATAGAATGTGAAAATCGTTTCATTAATTTGTATAATCCCTGTCTTTTTTTTGTCTTTTCGGTCATTACTTTTTTCTTTTATTTGTTCTTCATATTCTGTAATTCAGAGTTGTATATATTTTTCTGGCAGACTGTTTCAAAACTTCTCTTTAAGTTCGATAAATGCGAAGATATATAGTAGGTTAAAGCCAAATGGTGAAATCTCAAAGGATGATCATAATGAAGAACTATATATATTCAGTACGGCCATTCACAAAGGGACAGTGGAACCACGAACAGAAGAAGATCAAGATCGTCACCACATTATGTTTTGGGGTAAGCAAGAAAAAAAGTCTCAGATTCAACGCTTAATATAGGGCAGCACAGCGCATAACGGACGAGAACCTTGGCCGCTGACCGACCTGCATATGTGCGACTGAGAATTAAAGCCATTAAAGCCATGGTATAAAAATCAGTCTATTTCCCTTGATCTACTTCCTTTTTTTTCAATATTACTTTGATACCCCTTATAACCACAAACCAAAGACAATTACATCACTTACACACACATTACAACCATGACCCAAGAAGCTATCAAGTTTACTCCAATACCCGAAGCCTTAGAAGCTTTCAGTATGTATGACTAATGATGATTGAGGTTGAGTAAGCATGAATCATCCATTTGATCCGATGACTACAACTTCAATTTTTTACTTTCTTTTTACTTGAGGATTACAAACTAACCACAAAATTTTATGAATATAGACAATGGTGAATTTTTGATTGTTATGGATGACGAAAACAGAGAAAATGAAGGTGATTTGATCATTGCTGCTGAAAAAGTCACTACCGAGAAGATGGCTTTCTTGGTGAAACACTCTTCCGGTTACGTTTGTGTTCCAGTTTCCAACGAAAGAGCTGACAAATTAGAGTTGCCTTTCATGGTTAAAGAGAACACTGACAGACATGGTACTGCTTACACTATTACCGTTGATGCTAGAGAAGGCACCACCACTGGTATCTCTGCTCACGACAGAACTTTGACCACAAATGCATTGGCCAACCCAGATACTAAGCCTGTTGATTTGATGAGACCAGGTCACATTTGTCCTTTGAGAGCCAGAGATGGTTTGTTGAGAACAAGATTTGGTCACACTGAAGCTGCTGTTCAACTTACCCAATTGACCGGTCTTCAACCAGCCGCAGCTATCTGCGAGTTGGTCAGAGAAGATGACGGTTTGATGATGAGATTGCCTGATTGTTATGAGTTTGCTGTTAAACAAAACTTGAAGTTGATTGCTATCAAGCATTTGATTGAGTACATGGACGCAAATGGATTATAATCAAATTTGATATGTTGGAACTCTTTACTCGAACTTCTCTATGGAGCTGAAAGAAATTCCGTTATGGATTAGCTTTTTTGATATTTCAATACACTGTTTATAAGAGATATTATTCTTTTTCTTTATGTATTTACATTGCCTATATAAACACTTTTTTTGAAAATATAGAATCACATTTTCAAACTCGTTACCTTGTAAAATTTTTGAACTGTCCGACTGTAGGGCCCGGTTTGTACCATCGCCTATACAAGCAAATATCGGCACTATTTGCCATTGTGGCTAATCTTAAATTGTCAAGTATAATTAGTGGCTGGTGAAGATAGTGGCTGTACGTTGCCACCCAAAAATCCAAATCTGTTGCATATCAGGATACACATACAGCTGTTCCAACGGAAACAAGATAGACATCTCCAAACCTTACAATTTTCGTTAATTCAAACGTTCAAAATCAACAATGAATAGATTATTTGGATCAAGAAATACCGCGCCAAAGGCAACTTTGAATGATGCCATGAATAGCATAGACGACAGAGTGTCAAGTCTAGATGTCAAGATATCAAAATTGAACTCTGAGTTGACAACTTACCAACAAAAGCTATCCAAGATGAGAGATGGCGCAGCAAAGAATACAGTCAAAGCAAGAGCATTGAAATTACTTAGACAAAGAAAACAATTGGAGTCTCAGAAAGACCAACTGATGTCTCAATCATGGAACATATCACAAGCTCAGATGACTACAGAAAACTTAAAGAATACAATGATAACAGTGGATGCATTGAAAACTTCGAATAAAGAGTTAAAGAAAACATATGGAAAGATCAATATCGACAAACTTGAGTCGCTTCAAGATGAAATGTTGGATTTAATTGATCAATCAAATGAATTGCAAGATGCATTAGGAAGATCTTATGATGTGCCTGATGATATTTCCGAAAGTGAATTGGATGCCGAGTTGGAGGCGTTAGGTGATGAAATGGAGCTCGAGGATCCACTTGGAGTCGATGCTTTACCTAGTTACTTGACAGATACCGGTGTTGACGATAAACTGCCAGCATTTATAGACGAGGACAAAGAAGAAGAAAAGAAAGAGACAGTGGCCGCTCAATAAGTCATGCTTACTTTGAATGGGCTATGTTTTTTTAAGGTAACAAATGGGATGGAGATCATCGTATGTGAATTTTATTGATGCGGATCTATATAATATGTACAGACTACTAGATTCATGAATTGAAGATGAATGTATGAATATGCTAATTGGATGGTGTTTCTTTTCTTCTAATTGCAGAAAAGTAGTTACCAACATCAGAACTGGAAGTAAATTTCCATCCACATGCTGGCAAATAGATACAGCCCTTTGAAGAAACGACTTCATACTCTTTCTTGAAGTCTTCGACAAATTCCTTTATTTCTGAGTCATTGATATACTTTAAATAGGTATGAGTACCGATTGGAACAATTCTTAACACATATTCACCCATGAAAATGGTTGTAAACCAGGAAATAAAATCTCTGTTGATGGTCGAGAGAAATAAATGTCCTCCTGGCTTAACATGGGCTAAACCTTCCTTCAAAACTTCAGCTGGGTAATCAACATGCTCTAGCATTTCCATCATTGTAACAATATCGTATAAATCATTTTTTGGCACTTCCTCCAACGCTTTTAATTCGTAATTTAATTTAGGTTCAACCATCGGATCCAACGTCTTATGTTCATTAGCGACTTTCAAAACTTCAGGACTGAGATCGATACCCTTGACACTAGACACAACAGGTAATCTAGCCAATGACTCAGACAACAATCCTCCACCACAACCAACATCAAGACATTTCAATTTCAAGGCATCATATTTTGCAGCAATTGCAGCTTTTTGTTCCTTCTCGATTTGACGTGCAATTTCGGAAGGAAGCAAGTTCTTGTAATTCCAGCCTGGGATAAACACTTTTTCCTCTTCATTCTTGATACTTTCGTTTAATTTGAGTTGTGATTTGATTGTATCATTAATAAAATCCATTCTAATCAAGTTCATTTTGTGTAATATACGTTGTGGTCCATGTGGATCCCACCATGTTGCTGCTAATTTGTTGAAATGCTCCATTTCGGAGGGAGATATAGCTGTGTGGTTGACGACATTGTACGTCTTTGGAGATATATGAAGAAATCTCTTCGACATTAATAATGAATTTGTTTTAATGGTAACCTTTCTAAGCATTTTAGGCTTATGTGTTGCAAGATACTACTTGTTAAACAGGTGTTTACCTATACGACGAAACCATTAACGATATCCCCAGCTTTTCAGACAATCGTGGTTGGTCTAAATTTTTGGTCGCTTTCGCGTGAAATTTATACAAGGTTCAAACTGCAGTCTTCAAGGTGAATGATCGATCCATGATTTCTGGTGTTTATAGTTTTCCTCATCTTCATGTCTCTTAAGCTAAAGAACACCAAAAAACAATCACAGCAACATCAGCAAAATGACTTCTTCCGGATATGAATCCTCTGAAGATGAGAAATTTGAAAGTATCATTGCTACCAGAAAGAGAAGATCCAATGCTGGTTCCCTTTTGCGACAGCTTCTTGAAATGGAAGAAGAGGAGAATGAACAATTGGCTCAATTTCAAACTGAAGAAGATGAAAACGTGAACTTGTTATTTCAAGAAGATGCGGAAGATGATGATTTTGAAGCAGAGGATGAAAGTGACAATGACATTGAAAATGAAGAGGAAGAAGATTATGACGAAGGCGACAATAACCGAAAGTCCAAATCAAAGAAACGTAAGAGTACCACTTTAGAAGATGACGAAAACGATGACGAATCTACCGATTCACCTGAAACTAATATGGATGATATGCTTTCAGACTCAGATATCAGTGATTCTGATAGTGATGAAAGTGAAGGTGAAAGAGAACTACAAAAACAAGAGAAACTCAAGAGAAAAAAGAAGACGAAAGCTGATTTCATTCCAGTAATTAAACCAAAAGCATCACCGAAAAAGAAAACTCAACAACCCAAGAAGAAGAAACAAAGAACTGAAGCCGGTTTTTTTGTTACCGAGAGAAGATCATCATCAAGACGGTCCACCGTCCAGAACTCCATTGCAACCCATGAGAAGTTGATGAAGGAGAGTGAAAGAAAACAAACAAATGTGCCAAAGCCAAAGGAAGTATACGTTGAAAAAACACTCGAGGAAAGATTAGAAGAAGCCAAGATCACAGAAGAGCACAATACATTTTCATTGCAACAGTTTTTCCATAGAGAAGTTGAAAAGAAGAAAAAGCAAAGAGAGATGGCCAACAACAAACATTTCAAGTTGAAAGAGTTTATCAGATTCCATTCTGTTGGTGTTTACATCACCCCTTTGGATGAAATTGAAGCTATCGAGAAACAGAGGAGATTAGAGGCTGAAGCTGAATTGAAGAGGGCCAAAAGAAAGAATTATAGAAGAAAGTCAAAGCAAAAGGCTGCGGCTAACGCTTCATCTGGACAAGAAACCAACGATGCAAAATCAAATGAACCTGAATCGTCGACAGAGACAGAGGCTGATGAAAATAAGAACATAGATGATGCAAAGAAAGAAGCCGAATCAAAGACAGTCCCTGAAGATGTTACAATGAAGTATGCTAGCGGACAAAAAGAGAACACCTCCGATGCAAATGCCATTGATGAGGACAAAGAAAAGAGTAGTATAACTCAGGGTGTTGAAAATAAAAATGAATCAATTGAAAAACCCGATGAGTCCCAAAAGACCGCCGAGGATACAGAACTGGAAAGCCCAGGCTCAGGAGCTGATGACCATGAAACATCTACATCTTCTGAAAAGACACCAAATGATCATGATAACGATGAAGGCACCATTTTAACCAATGATTCAACAACAGAAGATTCTGACGGTGATATGAAAATGAAGACTGAAGAGACACAGGTGGATTCGGTTGCGAAAGAGCAAACAATAGATACACATCAACCTGATGTAAGTGCCGCCAAAACTGAAGTCGATATTAAGCAGGAAGAGGAATTAATGCCAATAGACGATAGACCCGAGGAACGATTCAACAAGGAAGTACAACTGGAAGAATCAAAGAGTGAGAAAACTGAAAAAAACACAGAAGAAGCAACGGCAAATGATGCTTCTGATTCTAATAAGACAGAAAATGATAACACTCAAGCTGATATTTCAGTCAAAGTTGAAGTGCAGCATGAGAAGAGAGTTAAATTTGCAGATGATGTGATAGACAGCGGTAATAGTCGACAAACAACAGCAGAACCTCAAGCATCAACTGAAGAAGAAGGATCTGTGCCATCAGAGGATGAAATCGAAGAAGTGAAACCACATTATCAAGGTCCACCTCAATACGTTGCACGTAATTTAATTTCCTTGGAGGAATTTTCTACTCAATTGAACATCAAAAAGTTACTATTAGGCGAACAGTCATTGCTTCCAGGAAGTCATCGTGATCCACACGCAGAAAACATTTGTACCATCAAGAGAGATTTACAAGGTGATATCACCTTGAAGAAAATGAGAAATAGCAGAGATAGAGCTTTTCAAAAATTACTTAGGTTGCCTAGATTTGGTGAAGATTATCAAATCGTTGAGGATTCAAAGGCTGAGAAGACAGAAGAGGAGATCAAGATCCAAATCACAACTCCTGCTCCATTGGGTATTTATTTGCCTAATGGTAACAAGAAGAAGTGTTTGATAGATGGTGGCAAGGCCACTTATTACGATCCTTCCAATGGTGTTCCATATAATTCGGTGGAAGGTTTTAAGGTGTTGAAGAAGTTGGCAGATGGTGGATTTTACTGGAATCAAATCGATGCTGGTGGTATTAATTCTAAGTATAGAGGTGGTATTGGTTGTTATTTCGGTGAAGTTGATGGACGACATGCCAGGGGTGTGCCAGAAGGATTTTGAAGTTTCTTTTATACTTCTACTTGATTCGTTTGTGTTACCTTCTACTGTATTTTTAGTATTTCTTTCCACTAGTAACATTAATTAATTTTTAACTGTATTTTTATAAAGGTTAATCGGTATATACGAAAACAAATTTCCATCTATAGACATTGGTGGAATTTGTGAACGGGTATTCATTCACTTTTGATGTTGCCGGTCTCGGGTGCTGAAGATGTATATAGTTATGCAATGGGTGTGTTTCAGCAACTAAACAGAAAATCTAAATCAAGAATATGCCCGGGAATATATATTATTTGAAGCGAATCATGCAGAGGTGTTATGTTGTAACTTAGGTTCATGTGTGCTTAGTAAAAGAGGTTGGAACTTCTTAAACACAACCAACACTTCAGGAATCAAGTTTTCTCTCACCGTCTTCTTCAACTCCAACTTACCATTATTGATCTGGAAATTGTAATCATCGTCATAATAATCATGTTCGAATTCAGGAATCACGATCTCATAAACGACTTTCTCTTCATCTTTGGCATCTTCTCCAAGTTTCTGCATTTCGGCATTAAACGAAACGTTCAGTTCAAAAAGACACTTGACTTTTCCCTTTCTTTGAGTCACATCACAATATCCCGTTACCGACTTGATATCAGCGATCACGATTTCATACTCTGGTGTTTTCGTTGAGACACCTTTCAAGTTGTTTTCAAAGTATTCTTTTGCCCATGGTAAGCAGTTTTTATCAATCCAGTGCCTTTTCTTTCAGATTGTGTTAGTATGACTTGATTGATTTGACCATTGAAGGAAATGAAAAATGGTAGCTTTTGAAGTATTGATTGACATACCAGTTGTTTGGGTTGTGAACAGACATGATCTTAGTTGTGTTGATTCGTTTTTTTTGTATGTTTCTGGTTTCTTTTGATTTTTGTGGTTCAAAAGTGTTTACCAAGAGAGAAAAATTAAGTTGAGATCGAAATCCGCTCCGTTTTTTCTGGTGCTGGATGAAGATTCCACGGTCCGCCATGTTCACAGTGACACAGTCATAATATCGAATTCTCTGGAACACTCGATTCTTGCGCTCGTTGAACTCTTACCTGAAGGCTGAACTACTAAGAAACAACACTTAACACATTGAAAGCATACAGTACAAAACACTAGCAAAGAGAGGGAAAAAATCAATTCAAAAAACAGCCAATATGGAATCAATGTGAAGAACAACATAACTTAACAAACAAAGACAAAGAAGCAGCAAACTTACAACGAGACTCCTGTCTACAACACTGATCCAAATTAAACGAGACAACATTCTTATCACCGACCCACAACATGACATAAATTGGGTTGATTCCAAGTAATCCGATAGCAAATTCAGGACCATTAGAAGAGACATTGGTATCAATTGCTTGGAACATCAAAGTGAGTGAGTTTGTGTTCATATGATCGTTGATTTCAATGATCTTGATCATCGCTGAGTGGGAATGGGAACCTGAGATGCAGTCGATGTATTCTTCAATGGTTTTTCTAATAAACTTCATTCTCTTATTCTGGAGATAGGTGACGTCGGGTAACTGAGCTGGGATGTTTTGAAGAGTATCGGGGGTCAGAAACAACTTGAACCATAACTCAACTGCTTTTTTGTTTCTTTGGTGTGTTTCAGGAATACAATAAACATACTGATGTCTCTGACCATGGGAGCGATGAGACAAAGTGTGATACTTTCTGAATAGTTGACACAGAAGCTTATTCAATTCGTGAATGGTCTTGAAATTGTACTCTTTCAGGTTTTTGGATAAGAACGTCAGTGATCTGAGTTTCCATGTAAGTGGGAGTTTCACGCTATGCCAGTTTGTAAATGGGTCTCTGACTACGTTTAGTAGTGAATCTGTAAGGTTTGGCTTCTGGATAGGTTTTGGTGGTGATAGTAATGGGATGATTTGTTTTGGTTTTGGTGTTGATGTAGTGATGGTTAAAGTTGTGCCTTTTTGATCCCTTTTCGTGCCATCAATAGATATGTCCGTGATTTCGGTTACTGTTGACAATTTCGGAGAACAGTTAAGGGTATCATCTTCGACTAAAGTCATGTTGAATGGATTGATTGGTTTTTGAGTAACCCTTGTAGGAAATAGTTATGGAAAAAGGGTCGAAACGAAACGGGAACAGGTTTAGTAAATACGTCTGCAGACTGTCTGCCAATAATTTCAAAGAGACCGATGGTGAACAGCGGCCGGTCCTCCGCACTGCAATTTGGAAACCCTCCCTTCACAAAGTATGTGGCCAATATACATGGTGATCGAAGTAATAATCAAAGGTAGAATTGCTTTCATGTTCACACGGTAAATTAGGAAAAAACTCAAAAAGTAATAATATAGAAGAAAGATGTAAAGCTCAGCTTCTTATATATCACAAGACAATCCATACGGTCAAACTTCAATTGGCACAAATATATCTTATAACTTGGCCTTAGGAACCTTAGTAGCAATAGCTTCAACTTCAATCAAGACCTTAGCATTAGGAAAAGTAACAGCAACACAAGATCTAGCAGGTTGGTGTCTCATAATACTATGGTAGACGTTGTTCATCTTCGGTTGATCTTTGATATCTTTGATAAAGACCAAAGTCTTGACAACATTTTCCAATGATGAACCAGAAGCCTTCAACACATCACCCAAGTTTTGCAATGCCAAAACGGTCTGTTCTTCAATAGTCTCTGGGAATGAACCATCTTTTCTGGTACCTAGTGCACCAGCGGTGAAAACTAAGTCGCCCACGGTGTAGGCTGGTGATAAGATTTTGTTGCTTGGTTTGCCAACTTGTTCCCAGGTGATCTTTTGTGACATTCTTGAACTCAATTTGTTGAATGTTATATGTGTTGTATTGAAGAGAGGTGTTGATGTGGTTGTTTTTGGTGAAAGAAGATGTTTGTAATCATGGGGTGAACCGTGAACTTTATATAGCCGCTACTTTATCAGTTTGAATCAGTGCTTGACCGGTTGACCGTACCTCAAAATTGTGACATCAAAGTCCGTACAAATGTCGGTCTCTGAACGTTGTGTTAACTTTGAAGTCTCAATTAGATAGATCGGTGAAAAATGATGATTTAAATCAGGACTTAAAAAGTTGTCATCAGGGGTGTATTATAGTCTCCAGAATATGAGGAGAAGTTTGAACGGAAGTCTGACAAATTAGAAAAAAGCGATAAATTCTGGCCCAAGGTACAAGGGGTGAACTCTTCTTTTGTGATCCCTATGTAACCTCAAACATCTCCACCACCTAGGTCGAAGCTTGAAGATATCAGATTTGAGATATGGGTGATCTCACTGCCTTCAGTTTGCCATATTTGGGCATATGTAAGATGTGTTAGTGTTGATGAAACAAGAAGTTTCACATTCGGTTGTTGTTGAACTGGCCAATCAAAACATGACGTAAATGGAACTGGAACTGGAAATGGAGGAGAATTGGACCTGTATGAATTCCCAACCTACAAATTTTAAGAATTAACGATCGTAATTAAGTTAAAAGTTGAACATCATGAAGTACTCGCAAAAGGAGCTCATGAGTTCATATGAACCACGATAATTATTGATTACGCAATTCCAGTATGGCTAAGCATGGCTAGCTAGTAGCATAGATAATTTGTAAGAAAGAGAGTGAGTCTAGGAGTCCTACAACTTCCAGCTGGGGGGCTATCGCACCTCTTGTAGTTAGTAAGAACGCTTACTCAGCTTTGAGTGGTTGAGTGTTTTTCCATAAACTCCGGCCACCGATTTTTCTTGAAAACGGGGTCACGTGAATCACACCAGCCACAAATCACCGCATTCGGCGTGGCCAGACGGGTTCCACGGACCAGCTCCCTGCCAGATGAATCAGGATGAATCAGCGATTAGGTGGAAAGCAGTGTCCCGGTGTGGCCGTGCTCCCGACGGAACAATAGCTGAGCCACGACGTGCAAAAGGTATTCCCGCAGTTTGAGATGTTGAGAAATTGAGCAGTATTTACTCGTTGCCTTTATATATCGGTTCTGTTCCCTGGTTTTTTTCATCTCGTCTGGTCTCTGGTTGGTGCAATTATCCTCTGTTTTTTAGTATCTACTGTTCAGTGTTTAACAAAACTATACTACAAATACAGATACTCTCTATATATCAAAAATGTCTGAAGCCCAGTATGTGTTCTTTCCCTTTCCCCAGTGTTTTTCGGATGCTCGTTTACAGATCATCCATCACCAGTCACAGCACATCTCCATCCTTATCTGTCCCAAATTTCAGGAGTCTTTCTCATCTGTTTCACTATTGATAATTGATCTGAAATCATTCCAATTGACATGTTAACTGTGCTCTTCGGTGATGGACAATAGATGAGGCATCGTGTCATCGGAGTGCTGCTTTTTTTTACCTCCATTGGTTCAGATGTTCGATCTGCTAGCAGACAGAAACTCAATTGGTGGGTGGGCTCCTTATTATTCTTTCAAAGTATCCAACCTTACTAACATTTATCATTCATCAATTCTTATTATTGCAGAGGTGATATCGGTTTGATTGGTTTGGCCGTCATGGGTCAAAATTTGATTTTAAATGCCGCTGACCACGGTTTCACTGTTGTTGCTTACAATAGAACCACCTCTAAGGTTGATCACTTCTTGGCTAACGAAGCTAAGGGTATGTCTATCTTGGGTGCCCACTCTGTCGCTGAATTGTGTTCCAAGTTGAAGAGACCAAGAAGAATCATCTTGTTGGTTAAGGCCGGTAACCCAGTTGATCAATTCATTGCTCAATTGGTGCCTCATTTGGAAAAGGGTGATATCATCATTGATGGTGGTAACTCTCACTTCCCAGACACTAACAGAAGATTCGCCGAATTGCAAGAAAAGGGTATCTTGTTTGTTGGTTCTGGTGTCTCTGGTGGTGAAGAAGGTGCTAGATACGGTCCATCTTTGATGCCAGGTGGTGCTAAAGAAGCTTGGCCACACATTAAGGATATCTTCCAATCTATCTCTGCTAAGTCTGATGGTGAACCATGTTGTGACTGGGTCGGTGATGCCGGTGCTGGTCATTACGTCAAGATGGTCCACAATGGTATCGAATACGGTGACATGCAATTGATCTGTGAAGCTTATGATTTGATGAAGAGAATTGGTGGTTTCACTGATAAGGAAATCTCCGAAGTCTTTGCTAAGTGGAACAAGGGTGTTTTAGACTCATTCTTGATTGAAATTACTAGAGACATTTTGGCTTATAACGATGATGATGGAACTCCAATTGTTGAAAAGATTCTCGATTCCGCTGGTCAAAAGGGTACCGGTAAATGGACTGCTATCAATGCCTTGGATTTGGGTATGCCTGTTACTTTGATTGGTGAAGCTGTTTTCTCCAGATGTTTGTCTGCATTGAAGCAAGAAAGAATAAGAGCATCTTCTAAATTGGCTGGTCCTCAACCAACTAAACTTCCAGAATCTGAAAAGCAAGCTTTCGTTGACAACTTGGAACAAGCTTTGTACGCTTCTAAGATTATCTCATATGCTCAAGGTTTCATGTTGATCAGAGAAGCCGCTAAGGAGTACGGTTGGAAATTGAACTTTCCATCCATTGCTTTGATGTGGAGGGGTGGTTGTATTATCAGATCTGTTTTCTTGGGTGAAATCACTGCTGCTTACAGAGAAAACCCAGACTTGGAGAACTTGTTGTTCCACCCATTCTTCAACAAGGCTATAACTAAGGCTCAATCAGGATGGAGAAAGACCATCTCTAAGGCTGTTGAATCTGGCATCCCAACTCCAGCTTTCTCTACTGCTTTGGCTTTCTACGATGGTTACAGATCTAAGCAATTACCAGCTAACTTGTTGCAAGCTCAAAGAGATTACTTCGGTGCCCACACTTTCCAAATCTTGCCTGAATTTGCTGATGACAAGAGATCAGTTAAGGACTACATTCACATTAACTGGACTGGTAAGGGTGGTAACGTTTCCGCTACTACTTATGACGCTTGATTGATTTGTATACTTTTTTCCTTTTTTTTCCACCTAGCAATTTTGGTTTAAATTTTTGCTTTCCTCTTTTAATTGATTTGTTTTAGTATGACTTTCTAAAATATTGGCCTTTGTAGTATTGTAGTAGATAAAGCTTATCTCATACTGATATTGGGCATGTGTTGGAAAGCCCAACCAGAGGATTTCGAGCGAGCCGCACAAAATTTTGAGAAATCAACAACGTTGTAAAATTTTCCCAATTGAAACGTTTTGTGACTGTGTTTTGGGAAAAACTAAAGTACTCCAGATTTCGGAGTTCGTTTACATTCACCTCCGATTCCCTATCATGTCAGTATCAGATAACAACGATTCCATAGACATCGATCCACACGATTTTGAAGTCGATTTTGAGTCTGTGGTTGCTGCTGCTGTGAGCAATATTTACAACCAAGATGACAACGATGACATCAATAACAACAATGACAATGAGAGCGAAGGCGATGACTATAATGATCAAGAACAACGAATAAATCAAGATGATGAACATCACCACGATTCATCTAATGACTATGAACAACGAGTAGATGAAGAATCTGATGGTGCTGATGATTTGCATGCTCAATTGGAGTCTATTGCGACAGAGGCATTCGAGCACAACGAACAACAGCAACAACAACAGCCTGAAGACAATGTTGAACATTCATATCCACAACAACCTGAACAAACTGAAGGCGAGGTACCCAGAGATGATTCTCATTATGATCAAGATAACAACAATGACAAACAAGAAGGAGAAGTAGAAGTGGAGCATGATGGGATTCAAGTGGATATGCTCAGAGAGTTAGCCAGTTCTACAGCTGATATGTTTGCCCAACGATCAGACGATAAGCACAATGAAGATGGGCCATCTGAAGTTCAAAATGAAGAATGCGATAAAAATGATGATTCACCCATGACTGATCCTGATCCAGTGGATGAAAATTATAATGAGCAGACACAGGAAGTTCTTGAACATGCAATTGATAGAGAGGCAAAAGTGCGGCATCAAAGTGGAAGTGAAAGTGATTTGGTTGTTGGTAATGTTGAAGTTATTAGCAGTAATAGCCATGTGAAGACTAAAGAGACAGTTGATGAATCATCTCCCCCAAATACCCAGCAACATCAACAAGAACAAACACAACAACAAAACGAAGATGAGGATCAAAATAAAGAGATGCCTGATGATAACGATGGGATTGCTGCCTTACAGGCTGCTATTGCAGAGGCCTTACATGAAGTCCCAGTTGAAGAAGAAGATACGCATATGCAATTATCTGCAGAACATGAAACTGAAAGCCAGGCCGAAACTGAGCTACAGCATTCCCAAGATGATTCCTCCAAGAAGGGTGACACCACAACAGGGAAATCCACCCAAGGGCAAGACCATCAGCTTCCGTCTGAGAATGTTAGTCTTGTCAATAAGTCTAATGATGTCAGTACCCTAGATGGGTCTGAACTGAGTAATGTAGTTGCAGAAGCATTGAAGTCCACTTTTCCCGAACAACATGAGTCGGGTTCCGATTCTGTTCAAGATGATCAAGGTCAACAATCACGTGTTTCCTCTCCTGAATTCCAGCAACAAGATCATACAGATTCCATACTAGCTCCTGAATCAAATGTGGAGCATGAAACTCGATCTCAAGAGGAAGAGGCTGAATTTGATTTGCAGAATGTTATCAATGACGCATTACAGGCTACTGTTCAAAAATTGAGTGAAGTTGGTAATGATGAGGATCAAGTTAAAGAATCACAGCAACAAGATGAAGATACACAACAGAAGGATGCTCAGATGGAAGACGTCAATAAAACCATTCATGAGGTGCTTTCTTCTCAAAATCCAAGTTCAGCTGCCAAAGCTACAGTTTCTGAACTTTCTCATGCTGATTTGTCAAAAGCCATTGAAAATGTTATTTATGAAGAGACAGATATAGTGTCCGGAGCTCCTGTGGTTCCGAGTACGAGTGCTTCTGTTTCAGGTTCTGGTTATACTGCTGAAGAGCATGCCAATATGGAACTCAGTAATGTTATTAATGAAGCTTTAGCCAATGTTGAGAAGTCTATGCCCAAGCCAGCTGCTAAACGACCACAGAAGAAGAGGAGCGCTTCAAAATCTACCAAGTCCACTATTCCACCAACTGACACTGCTGCTGGTAAGCCAACTCAAGGTTCAAGTGTGGATTATCATAGAGCTGTGTCCGAAGTATTAGATCAAGTGTCAACTCCTCTGAGTAATAATCCTATTCAAGGTGGTTCAAGCTCAGGTCCATCTGAAGATGATGTGTTAAGGGAAGCATTGGCTGAAATGGTCCAGTCTGTGGTTGAAACTAATTTGTTCCCTAAGCAACAATCAAAGCCGTCATCCACTACCAGAAAGCCAAGTAAGAAGACCCCTGCTAAATCACGCCCAAGAAAGCAAACTAGTAAGAAGGCTTCAGCCGATGCTTCCAAAGGTGGTAGTGAACAGGCTGATATTGAAAGTTTCCAATGGAATGAAATGATGGAAAAAGCTATGGAGATGGCTATGGAGAATCCAGAGAATTTAATTTCAAGTATGAATATGAATGATGAAGGTTCGAATGCTCAGAAGTCTTCTAGTACTGCTTCAACTGTTGCTTCTGCTTCCACCTCTACCAATAGAGCAGATCTATCATCTTCCGCCTCTATTGCTGATTCTGGTTTAACCTCATCAGGCACAACCTTGTCTACTACTTTCCCCTCCATTGTGAACATTAGCATGTCTAGCGATGCAATCAGAGAAGCTGCAAGACAGAGGGTTGCTCAGATTCAACAAAAGTTACAAAGAGATGGTAAAATTCCCCAAAATTATTTTCCCGCCACTACCCTGGAAGACACATCTTCTCAAAAGCAATCTAAAAAGCAGACCTCCAAAAAGAAGGGTCCTTTGAATGGACTCAATCCGATTTATCAACAATTTCAAAAGCCTCCACCTCCTCCTAAAGGAACTACTGAGTCTTCCACTTTCAATGTTCTTACTCCAAGTCGGACAGATGCTTCCAAGTTGGTGCGTGTACCTGAGACCAAAGGTACAGCTCCTGCGTTTTCAAGTTTGACTGCTTCTGAATTGGCTACTGGTGCTCATGCCGCTTTTAAGATTGTGGGTACTGCTCCTCAAGTTTCAACCGTTCCTCTGCAGATTGTTCCTAGAAACACACCGTTGATCAACAGTATTTTGAGTACTGTGAATTTGAGAAGTATGGATTCTGCTGCTATTTTCAGTAATGTTGGAGAGGATAAAATCAAGACAATCAAGAGTTTGGTTGATTCTGCCGCGTCCTTTGTTTCTGGTAAATCGAAATTCAACAATGCTGAACTGGATGAAGAGGAAAGAAAGGAAAGAATTAGACTTGAGAATAGACAGAGAAAGAAGAAGTGGAGAGAAACTAATATTGAGAGGAATAGAGATACGGATTTGAGAGCCAGAGTTATCAAGAGATCATACCATTTGTATAGAAACCCTGAAGATGACGAGTTAAGAAAACAGTGGGTTGCTACTGAGTTTGATAAAAGAAAACAGAAAAGATTGGAAAGGGAGAGAAAACTAATGATGGAAAACAAAGAGGATGACTCTGATAGTGATAGTAGAGATAAACCTCCACCATTGTTCGATCTTTTGAAAGATGATACTGTTTTGAGCAGCATTGCTTCTGTTTCTTCTGCGTTAGGCACTCAAGTGACTTTAGATAAAATGAAATCTTCTGATCCGCTCCCTGCTGTTTCTTCAGCTGCTGTCTCTCTCATATCTGCATATCTTGCTGCTACCAATGGTGAATTGAATGATGAGATTCTTGGAAAAGAACACAAGAAAAAGGATGCTTCTCAAGACAAGCAAGCGAAAGGAGACGGTGAAAAAGACAATTTGACAATCGCTATCACTTCCTTAGTTAATTCATTGAACAACATGTTTACCAGATTTTCCCAACCCACTACACCACCAGTTCCTCCTCCTACTTCTCTTGTTGCTAGTCCTATTAGTAGTGTTAGTTCCATGTCCGGGAAGTTAAGACTGGGTTCTGTTTCGTCTGGTTTATCAAAGGCATCCAAACAGAAAGCTTCTACTCAAAAGAAAGGTGAATCTTCTGATGCCAAATCTCTCTCCAGTGACATGAAATCCATGA
This sequence comes from Ambrosiozyma cicatricosa, assembly GCA_030579935.1. Classification (NCBI taxonomy): domain Eukaryota; kingdom Fungi; phylum Ascomycota; class Pichiomycetes; order Pichiales; family Pichiaceae; genus Ambrosiozyma; species Ambrosiozyma cicatricosa. The sequence continues at coordinate 1,303 of JAKTRY010000417.1, read as the reverse complement.
GTTTATCAACTGGTGCAAAGAAAGTAGCTGCTCCGAAACCAAAGCCTAAGCCAAAACCTAAGGGTAAGTCTAAGGATACACCATTAAGTATTCCACCTGATGTTTTTGCTAAGTTCACGACCCCCCCTCCTCCAACGACATTAGACTTTATCAAGTCTGCTGTTCCTTTAAAGCGTAAAGGTCTACAAGCTAACAGCAAAAATGTAGATAAGTCCACTCCAGTTAAGCGTGCCCAAACATCACCACCCGGTTCACCAGGTAACTTCAATAATGACGACTTTGACATTCCTATGCCCGATGCACCTTCTCCATCTACACTATCAACTTCTTTGAAATCGCAAAATTCTAAACCAGGTTCTCCATCAACCAAGAAAGTCAGTAAGCCCAAAGAGCCTAAACCTCCAAAGGAGTCACGTCCAAAACCAATACCTAAACCAATTCCGCCTCCAATCCCTCATGTAAAGCTTCCACAGTACATGAAGCCAGTTTCGAATTCGATCACATCTGCCATCACATCCCCTGTTGTCAAGCCATTGTCAGCATATCGTCCTTCTTCATTTAAATCACCGGCTCCTTATCGTTCTGGATCTCCTGGTGCATATATTGGTATCAATAGACCTGGTATCGGTGGGGCCAATAACAACAATGGATCAAAAGAGAGTTCTCCGACAGTTGGTGCTGGTGCCTTTATCGGATTAAGAAAGCCTGGTGCTTTCAGAAAACCAACTGCTTTTGGAGCTCGTCCTGATATCGGTGGTCCTGGAAAGAAAACTTTTGGAAGTGGTATCACTCCTTTAAAAAGACCTGTTGAAGACTCATCTTAGTTACTTTAATGTTTGTTTGAAATACCTGGTGTTCGCCATTTTTATTATTTTTTGTTTAATTGTTATCATTCTGTATTTTTAGTTATTGTGATTCCCCTTCCCTTTGTCAATTTTCAGTTCTCCTTTTTGTAATTTAATATGTACGGCTGCCTTATCTCTATAGATCATCAACTCAAGTCGATAATGTATATAATCAATCTCCTTAAAAAAAAGGTTGAAATCTCAGACATGAAGAGTGGATGGTTTGTCCAAGAAAAAGAAGTGACCATTCCCAGGCTCGAACTGGGGACTACCTGCGTGTTAGGCAGGTGCCATAACCAACTAGACCAAACGGCCATTACTGACTTTTGAAACGATTCAGTCGCAGATTGACTATTATAGTTGTTTTTTTTTAAAGTAGTTGTTTTTTTTATATTGATCTTTTTCTTCTTCATAAGAAAAGTAAAATAAAATAATCATGAAGAAGAGGAAATACAGGA
>JAKTRY010000416.1:0-20862 GCA_030579935.1 Ambrosiozyma cicatricosa | reverse complement strand
TGGGCTATTTGAAGACTACAGATCATAGAGAAATCGCCAGCACCAAACTGTTATAAAGTTATATAAGCCTTTATGGCCAAGTTGGTAAGGCATCGCACTAGTAATGCGGAGATCCTCGGTTCAAATCCGAGTGAAGGCATTGTTTTTTTCACATGAACCTAAGGCTACGACACACATAACACTTTAGTGACAGTTTTCAACCAATAAGTTATGCTTTGCGCATGTGCCTGCTCTGTCCATACGGATCCAATACTCACTCACTCACAGTCCTTAAAATTAATTAGAAGTTAGAACACATTTGGTCACATACCATGCTTGAAGCACAATTATCAAACTCATAGAGAAACCACACAATCTACTAATATCACACCTATATGAATAACATATTTGAGAGCCATTTCATTATGTTGTGTTGATCGATCTCGTTCCACTCTCTATTTTCCTACTTCGTACACTGTTGAATGTTGATACTACATACCCAATCATCCAGTGAGCGTGAACGATCCATTTATAATGTTGATTAGAGTTCATGTCGTGGTATTATTATGCCTATAAGCTTTACTTATATTTGCTGTTTCTACCATGCTGCACCTGACTCTATTGTCGAGTACACCGTGCATGAAGGTCCACTAGGATAAGAATACAATATTATGTATGTTCCTTCAGTCATGCAATTTGTTGAGGAATAACCCATTCCCCAGTACATGTGTACTGGATCATTTATTATGCCGCTCAACTGAATTCGGATTTCATTCATATTGTTGACCACTCTATACTACCTGTTTTTGTTTCTCCTGTTGCTAAGACGTTATCGTTCATCTTACTACTTCAGACCTTGTTAACGTGTACTTTTTGGTGTTTCTCCTGATAATTTGAAAGTATGGTCCTTTTGATTTCAATTCGTCGGTAAGGAAAGAAAGCCTAGGCTGAAGATAGTTGAATTAAGATCGTTGTCAATCAACCGAATCCATTCTATTTATGGTCCTTCATCCACATTCCTCTTCTATAGTTTTCATCACACATTCCGGCTTGATTACCGATTTTTTATTCTGAGTGTTATCTAAAAGTCTAATCGACTTTCTAGTTTTTATTCCTTTTTAATATAAATGAAATTTATTATATAGGTAAAAAAAAACCTTTCGAATTGTGAAGTCCACTTCCTTTTGTCGGCCGTAGTTCAATTGCGGATTTTCAATTCCATATTTATTGATACCCATCTATAGGTTACCCCAATGTTAATTTGTGTATCAAGTTATATTGAACTCCATTTGCTGATCTCCATGTCCGGATCGATATTCCAGTTCCGCAAGTGGTTTTTCTACGTTTCTTGTCTATATTACCGAAGCTGAAGCTAGTAATTGACGTTGGCTCAATTATATTCGACTCTCGCGCAACTCTAGGCTGAAATCTACTTCTTTTCCTTATTTGTATTTCTGCGTTCCACTTGCTTTTCCTGTTCCTTTAACCTTTATAGTTTGAATCAAGCTGTGAAACTCCATCTCGTCCTAAGCCATAGTCTACTTTATAGTACAGCCTCATGCAGGTATTACTTAAGATTCAGTAGATGATATAAATGTGTACATGCCTAGTGAATGAGTTAGCTACCATTGCTAAGGCATATATATTCTGATATTTGAATTGACAATTTGAGAAGTTGTTTCATGTTTAATGCCAGTTTTCATTAGCTTAGCTCTTGGTCACTTGGTGGTACTTGTCCGACTTTCAAAGTCCCAGCTGTGTATCTTGTCTTCATTTATCATCTTCAAAGTGGGTGCTAACAATATTGAATTATTGAATGATGTTGCAATATCTAGTGGTGAGGCCTGAGTCTATATATATTCCAGTTATTGTCATTTTCCCATTCCGACTAATTTGACATTCGTTCTGCATCGATTAGGTCTGTGTTTTCTTCTTCTATCAAATGCACTTTGGCTCCAGTGCCATCAGTAAAATTCCCTTTATGATTTACTCACCCATGTCATGTACCAAACTTAGATCAAAGCTTCTTGTTTTTAGATAGTTTGATCTGTAAATAGTTAGAAATTCTATTTGATACATGTAGTATATATATGTATATATATCGGTACGTGTTAAATGTTAGCAGAAATGTGCATCTTTATTTTACTAATATATATAGCTTGAACTAGAAAAAGGAAGCAGCATGTCGACATGGTTGTTAGCCTTGGCATTTCATCGATTAACTTAACCAACATATGGATTTTGGGGTAAGTGGGATCACGATTATTATCTCTTCGGATGATGCAGAACTTTCAGATTTTGAACATTGTTAGTCTTCTTTTAGCTTTAATACTATCAGTGACAATGGTAAAGAGCAAATGAATACAAGAGCAAAAACATCGATAGCAGCATATAATCCATTGATGAAAGATTTATTTTTATTTAAAGTAACAACCATACTATAAAATCTCTGTGGCATCGACCGGCGACATAAACTTGACCCACGCTATAATAAATATCTGTCACGAAACTTTGTAAACGCATTGTAGTACTCACCATTACTGAATTCAAGAAGACAGCAAGGAAAAAAGCTGTTTGCATACCATTTATGAACAAATTGGATATCTCAAATTTGTAATAACTTTCAAATATTGGTGCTCTTAATTCCAGTCATCCAATTTGATGTTCCCAATTAGCAACAGCACCATAAACCATATCACAAGCCATTTGGTGCCAAGATTCACGGAAAATGTTTCTTTTTTATTTGTGACAGCTCCTATGGAAACGCCAACTGTTATACTAACTACATTCAAAGAAGAAACAATGGAAGAATTGTGGTCACCAGGATTGAGATAATCCGGTCAGAAATGAAGGGAAGGCCAGTTAGAGTATGAGATTTAACATAAGAACATAAAAAGTTTGGAATCTGTAATCATTTTAGTAAAAACAAAAAAACCATCTTAAATTTCCAATCATTCTTTTAGGCTAATTCAGATGTTACTGCAACGAATGTACCTCGACGAACATCAAGCTCACTGAACCTGGTTGATGACTGTTTTGTTTGAATATATTGCGTTGTAGTTTTATGTTTCTTCAGTGCAGAAAGGGTGTCATTTTTATCTATTGGTCTATTATTCGCATAGTTGAGTCATAAACGTGTAATGTAGACTGTTTCAAAAAAGGAATCTCATAACTAAAGAAGCGTAAACCTCGAGTTTCTCCATTTTTGCCCACCTTCGGTTCAACTCAATGTAGTCAAAAGCAAACCGGCAATCAATACAAGCATATCGTCATAGTTCAAATCTATAAGATGTAATTGATAATGAAGAGGAAAGGAAATACTAGTAGACAATAACTGTAAATTTAGGTACCACCAATAACAATACTTTGCCCAATTGTGTATCAGCTAATGCACTCAACAAAAATCTACTTGCTTTTTGCCTTTCTTTCGTGGTATGCCCAAAACAAACAGCAGTGTCAAACCAAAGCAGAAGCATCAATAGAGCTCCTATCGAAGCAATAACCGTACTTAAATCAATATGAACAAAGACATAACACATGCACCGAATAAAAAACCAGGTGTGCTCATCAGATATCCGCTGATTTCCAAAGGTCAATATAAATGGCCCCAAGCTTGCTGAAATCCATGTTGCATTCGTTGGTGTAGTGTTGAGTGTTTATTGAATATTGAATTTAGAGGTGATACCTACAGATATGTTCAAGATGTCTAAACTTGAGGCAAAACTTATAAAGGCATTCCATGACTGTTTCTCAATTCTTTGGTGGTGTCTTCGAGAAATGTTTGATCTTTTTTGAGGTGGTCTCTTTCTTGGCAAGTGAGGGTTATCTTTTTTGTTGGGAAGAACTCACCAATGATTTTGAAGGTGTTTTTGATAGCCTTAGTGTTTGAAATTCTGGAAACATCGGAAAATACGCCTAAAGAAGCACACACACACACATATTTATCCAATGCCATATTATGAATTGATTTGAAAATTTGGTTTCCTAAAACCTGATGGTGAATGCAATTGGTAAGAAATGATAGGCGTGCTGTTTAATAAAACTGTTTGATGGACACTCAATACCAGTGGTAGTATACAAATCATGCTCACATCACATTGTTGCTCTCACCCATAAACCACTATATATATGTTTGTTTCTTTTTGATTTAATCATATCCAAAACTGAATTATTCAGTTCATTTGAAGTGAGAGTGTTCGTATAGCGACCTTGAATGACAGCGGATTGTCATTGGATGAACATCAATATATTCTTGGATTTTGGGACAACTCCCTTTTGAAATTTGGAGCAATGGTTGAACGATGCATGGTGAGTGCAAGAAGATATGAGCCATCAGTTTGAACTTCCGTTCCTAACCATTGAGTAAAAGTATTCAATATTCTGTAACAAGCTCAGGCATATGTGAGATTTCTTTCTTGCAGATATTGTAAACAAACGGTGAATAAAATTAAGAGAGTGGAGTGGATGGAAGAGTCAGAATCACAACCAGCACCGAGAAAGATTGGCACTCATGATGAAAATCAAGTGTGTAATGTTGTTTGTTAGTCTGTTGGAATTTGTTTAATTGTGTTTCACTGTCTATTGATGATAGTTCAGAATTTGATGATGTAAATCGGAACATCATTGACATGTTACCCATATAATATTACTTTACCATTAAGCCAGGTGCCAGTCTCCATCGGCGCTATCTTAAAAAAACATTTTAAACCGTGGTCGTGTGCAATCCAATTGGCTACCTTATCTCGGCTTTATAACATTGCCTTCCGCTACGCCCAATTTCCAACCTTTCCCCCATTCCGGTGTCCGCACATTGACGATGATATGTTTGAACATGTGAACTCACTCCAACTTTCTTAGGATAATAATTTTTATTCAGTGATGAAACATATATAACGAAAAATAACGAAGGTTAACGGTCAAGAAAATTGAAAGCATTAGGATAACTCAAAGAAGAACAATGTAGAGCAAAAATTCGAGATTATATGAAAAGAAAACGCGTGAAAAACATGCTATAACCATCACCAATGTGAGTACTCATGGAACCATTCAAATAAAACGAGAGATATTAGAATGATTTAAGGTGGCGGTACATAAAGTCAAAATAAATATACAATAAATCTTGGTCTCTGTAACAACAAATTTATAGAAAAGCAAACTCATAGCATAAACACATGAAATGAGATTTTAAAATCAGTCTTTATTACTCTTCCAAGCACCTAAGAAATTGTGGTTCATATAACAAATTTCACATTCACTGTCCCAACCTCTGAAGACCTTCATTGGATGGATCATAACGTCGTCAACAAATATTGGGTAGTCCATACAAGTGAAAGTTTTCCAAGAGAAAGCCACGCCAGGTAGTACATCAGGACCCGTCATGTCAAAATGGCTGCAAGATCTTTTGACATTTATATCAACAACAGTTGGATTCTTTAAAGAGTTTAGGTAAGCATAGATGACATCAGTGAAAACACCAGGTCCAGTCCAGTCCATGATATCGATGGCTTGACAACGATCAACATTTTCAAAATCTTTATAGTAAGGTCTCAGTTTTTCTTCTCTTCTAGCTTGAAAAGTTGTTTTGACGATTGTAGAAATCAATTTTCTTAAAATTGGATGATGAGGTTGACTCTTGAAAAACCATTGTTCAAATTGAAGTCTTCTTTGCATATAGTTACTCCAATCATGAATGTTATAGTCAGCCTCAATTCCAGCAACGAATCCAACATTACGGTTGGAATCCCACCATTGATCAACTGGCCATCTTAAATAGGTATCCAAATCACCATACATTCCGCCTGTAAGGAAAACGATCAAGTATCTTGAAAAATCTGATTTCAAAATAAGAGTAGGTAACATTTCCAAAGCCATTGTAATTTCAGGGACGGTATGTTGGAATTCATCTTTGAGAAAATCAATGAGTTTTTCGTTTGTATTGAACAAGTATTCATAGGTTGGATTCATTGTTTGCCAACGCTCTCCCAAGTCTTTATAAGGAAAATCAGGGTGAGATTGTTCGTGTTTCCACATTTGATAAATTTTCTTTGGAATTCTTTCAACGGGTTTCTTATAAGGGTAATATTTTGCCAATCTTTGTTCAGTGGTGAGAGGGTCATAAGGGTTTGCGTGACCAACACCAGAGTTTGTAGTTTCGTATCTATTCAACTTGATAAGTTCATCATCAATAATCTTCTGTTGAGTAGTCTTTGAATGGTTTGTGAAGAAATGTAACCAAAGTATGAGAGTAGTCAATCCAAGAGCAAGCATACGCAATTGGTAGTTTGAGTGGATGCTAGAATTTGGCATTGTCTGAGTCTTGAGAGTGCAACTGTGATGGACGGTTAGCGGATGGAGATGATGAAGGGACAGGTCACAGATGATAATCAATGAAGATGGTCAAGAGAATAAGAAAATGGAAGTGAACAAACATGAGCAAAGGGGTGATATCGTGTGGTCTAAATTCAGCAAGTGTTGAGCATAGTAGACCTGGGCAGCGTGACGAGGCCATCGAATGCATTTGCATTTGCATTTGCATTTGCACGGTAACTACCAATCCAAGATTTGTTCATTAACCAATAACCATATTGTAAATTGCTGACCACGTACCACATACCACGTACCACGTACACCATATACAACAAGCTTGAGTTAATTAACCCTTACATTAGCACAAACGATGTCTACTTGCAGATGAATAATATGATAATTTGTCGTGGTGGAACGAGTCTCGAGTCTCGAGCTCATGATTTTTGTTTTTTCACTTCTTTCTGCGGCAGCCTGCCCCTAATTAATGCCAAATATAACATCACCCCTGCACAGCCGGGCTCTACTGTCTCTAGCTCACGTGCACCAATATGGGCAGCTTTATCAACCGAGATGTTTTTTTTCCCAAATTTCAAAGCCGAGAACCATGGTCACTTCCCGAATCCCGAATTTCGTTCAGTTGTGATGTACGCCGTCGACCCTGCAAGCAAAAATATTCTCGGTATGTTCCTATCAGTACCGATCAATATTACTAATGATTTGTCAATGCATTATTGCATATGAAATGTTATATGTTTCTAACTTATAAATTAAAAATATATACATCGAATTCAAAATAGTATATATAATAGGAGTCAAATTAAAAATTAAATTGCATGAATATGTGTAAGATTATTGATTCATAGATATAGCAACACTAGCTATTTTAAAAGGCAAAACAATGTTTACTTAAATTCTTGTTGATCATTCTTGGAACTGTTCAAGTCTCTATCTTCTTCCAAGCTAGGAGTTTCATACTTTTCATCCTCATTGTTCAATCCATTCACATTTTGACCAGCTAGTTTATGTTCCTCCTTCAATCTTCTAAACTCTGCTTCACATGCTGGAACCAATGGATTGTTACTGGCAAACAAGAAATCAATCTCTTCTAAGGTACGGTTAGCAGTCTCCGGGTAAAACAAGTAGTAAACAATCAACGTCAAAAAGTTGCATGCTCCAAAGATGTACAACGTCTTCTCATGAATGCTATTAAACATCACAGGACATAATAACATCAGCCAACCATTACCAATAGACCATCCAACAACACCTGCTGCATTACCAGCTGCTCTTAATTTCAAGGGGAACATCTCAGATGGAATAACCCATGGTGTCATAAGCATTGAAGCACCAAAACTAGAAGTGTACAAGAAAATCATGGCTGTTGATGCTGCACCCCATGCTTTGTTATCCAAATGGTTTTGTTGTGCTCTAGAAAGACCACCTGCAAGGAACATAAAGACTCCCATCAAAACACATCCAACAAAAGTAATTTTTCTTCTACCAAAACGATCAATGGTGAAAACTGCAACTAAAGTCGACAAACAATAAAAGACATTGTTGATACCTGCAATCCATTGAGATTTTCTGGTGGTGTATCCTGCTTGTGTGAAAATATCAGTTTGGTAAACCGTGATACCTGCAATACCAATCCATTCTTGCAAAATTTGGAGGATAATAACCATATAAATACGTCTCGAAATGTGCAATTTCTTAGCCTTAGCAACTGCTTCTGGTGTTCCCTTATACCAATCAAAGAAAATTCTGAAGTAGTTGGTTGATAAAGCAGAATCCTTTTCATACTCAAAAGTGGCAACAATCTCATTGTACTCTTCGCTTCCCCTTTCATCACCTCTCATCTTCTTTAACAAGTCTAAAGCACGTTCATGATGACCAATCTTAATCAAATAACGTGGAGACTCTGGGAATGACCAACAGAAAAAGAACAAGACAGCCAATGGAATTATTTGAAAGAAGATTGGGAATCTCCAACGGAATGAATTCATGGTACCAATATATGATAAACCAAATTCCAACCAGTAGGCCACAACCACACCAAAAATATTCAAAGTGAACTCGATGCAGATGTAAGCACCTCTAGAAGTAGCTTCTGCAGTTTCAGAAGAATAAACAGGAACAACAGCATTTAAAATACCGGTTCCAATACCATTGAAAAATCTAGCACCACACATCCATGAAACTTGTTTTGCAGAACCTTGTAATGCAGCACCAATAATAGCAATCAATGCACCCAATGCAACGGATTTAACTCTGCCAAACTCATCTGAAAACCAACCACCAAATAAACAACCACATAATGTACCAAAGTAATAAATGGAAACGATACCACCCTGCTTTGTGGAATCAGTCACTGTAATGTTACCATCTTTATCCCATGTTCCAAACTTCATAATGTCAACATATTGTGGAGAGTTGTTAACACCTGACATCATACCTTGATCGTAACCAAAGAAAAAAATGGACAATGCTGACAATGCAACAACTGTGTGGGTTAATTTCTTACCATGGACGTAGTTTTCAAGTAAAAGCTTCTTAGGAAGCGTGTAATCTCTAATTGAGTCTCTGTATCTGATCCACTTTGACTCTGACATGACTGAATGTATCAAATTGTTGAAAAACGTATATTGAAGTGACTTTCGAGGTGCTTTGTAGTGGATTTCGAAATATTTTGCCGGCCGTCAAACGGAAAGAAGTATGGATATATCTGAAAACTGAATTTGTTGGGAACTTCGGCTATACTTATATAATCCAGGTTATGCATATATGCATGGAGATAGACTCCCAGTGAGATTTTCATTTCCATTTGTTTGAGAAGATGAACAGAAAAAAAAAGTTAACAATTGAATTAATTATAGCCCAACTTTTCGTGCATGAATTGTATTATTTGCGGAAAATAATCAATTTACTAGAAGTGAATGTGATCGACCCGGCCATGTTAATCAATTACTCAACTCCTTTGCCCTATCATCGTATATTCACAATGACGTGAGATGACATAAATTGATATGTCTCAAAGGTTTATTGTTTGCCCGCATTCGAAATTCTAATAAGTTGTGGAGTGCATCTAGTGTTTTATCTTTCTGAAAGTTAAGCAATATGCTTTGTAACATATAAACTGGGCAAAAGATCATATAAACCGGAACTGGGGATTTGTTAATCATCAACACATGGAGCTGGCATGTGTAACTTGTATGATCTTGCTTGGCTCAACTGGGATCCATATCTTTGATCCTATTGGTTAGCGGGACCATGATTTGGGGGTGGTCACAAATTTGTATCATATAAGATTGGCCAAGTCATGATTGCGTATATTGCATGGAAAGTTGTTCCAGTCTCGGCAGACCATATGCAGCAGACGGGCGCGTTGGCTCACGGACGATTCAGATTTCACAGTGACATACAGGGGTGCTGTCTTGGTGGTGCACCGGCTTAAAGCGATGCAACGTACTTCTTTGATCCGATATCAATAACATTTATATGGTAATTTTGAATACGCATACCATACCGTATCATCAATGATCATCAAACCAATTAAGATGAACTAGAAGGGTCCAATATTATATTCCACGAGTTGATGACGCCTCGACGACGTCATGCAATAAGTTTGATCCATTTGATCCACCGTAACCGAAATATCGACATGGATACATGGATCTAAATAAATGTGCATGGTCACGTACTCTGGTGTCAGCAAATAGTGATCGAGTGAAAGGAAGGGCCATAATAATATCATTTGCTTCCAACGTACGTTCTGGGTTCTCGTCTTACCTGAGGCCGGAGAAAAATAGGGATAGTGATCCGCTTCATAACAGTGGGAATGTTGTGACTCATAATATCCCATGGCAATTGAACTATAGTGAACTTTGAAGTTGTAGTTTCGACGTGTGATTGAGTATCACAGGTTCTTCAAATTGGGTTCATGCTTAGTTGGTATGTATCCTAAAATTTTGTGAATCAAACCAGATGAGCAATGAATCATATAGTTAAAGTTGTATTGGTCAATAGAGGTTTTAGAACTAAATTCTTGTTCGAAAAATAGCATGATAATGCTTGAGTTTGGAGCCCATTTTTGAGTGACTGATGACCACATATTCTAAGTCTAGTAGTGAACCTTAACCATTCATGTTTTTCAGCAGCGTTGATTGCATAAGTGATACCCAATTCATGGGACGTGATCCGCTTATTGAAATACTTCATGCAAAATGGTGACTAATCGATATCAGAATCAAGCATTGATCATTCATCTGTTGGTGCATTGTGGGTATATGACTTCTTGCTGGGTTTTTTGTAGTTGTTGGAGGGTCATTTAGAATAACGAGGACACCTTTGGTTTTGATGAGTCTTGACTGCATGCTCTTAAGTCTTTAATCCTATACTCGTGAGTCGTGAGGCCCATGGGTATGGTATTGTGTGATAATTTTCATTGGTTCTGGCTCCTTTAATGCTAATAGTGTTGGAATGTTGATAATTTGTGAGTCTATATAAGATAAAGTGATCAATGTAGGTTTAGGAATTGTTCTGAAATTCGAATTGGTTAGCTCTGAGCTAACGTGAAAGACTAAAGTTGATGTTTCAGCAGATGTCGAAAATTTTGAAAACGCACTCAATTGGACTCGGTCTCTCTCGAGTGACGAGTCTCGTGTGCTACAGTCAGATTTCAGGTGAAAAGTGGAAGTTCAGGAAAGAGTGATCTTGCCACTTGGAGCCTGATCTATTTTGGAATCACTACATCCTGAGGTCTGAATTGAACCTAAAGTCCAGACACATGCTCAAACATAGATACCATCCAATTTACATTTTGAAAAAACTCAAAGAAGTGGAATGACATTCCATTTGACAAAATTACTACTCACAGTAATCCTCCATCCAGGATCAACAATTCTACAATCATTGTTCACACTGAACTTATGCTAGTTAAACTGTCATACAATAGTACCCATTTACAAGAATTTTGAATACAACGTATTGCTAAAGAAAGAGTAGTATTCAGGCGGAAGTCAATCTCAGTTGAATTTACTGACTTGCAGCATCCTTTCAAAGTGAGGTGAAATTTACATTACAATTTCGAACATTTGAAGATTTTGATACAATTAGGGGAATTTAAGTGGTTTAAAGGAAAGACGGATATAAATGAGCGTTGGAATTCATCATCGGTGCATACTAGGTATGTGTGTGTTGTCTCAGTGGTTGAACTCAAGCTTGTAGCTTTAATTGCCTTTTTTCAACTAATGATTTAATAGTGATTATAGATTGGAACAACGAAAATGCTAGTTTAACTTTCGGGTAGTTGAGGTTTAAAATGAAGCTGAATAAAAGAGTGTTTCCATCGAATTGATCAGCACTACTCTATGCTGTCGAACCTACAGACTACAACCACGGGTAACAAGAGATGATATATTCCTGTGTCAACGGTCTATCAAGGTGTTCCCTTTATTGGCTGCTAAGGCCAGTCATCTGCATTTTGCTTAATGACACTGAAAGATTCATTTTCAGAATGGAGTTCCTCTTGGGTCTATTCTTTTTCAATCTATCCATTAAACACATGTCCAATTGGTTTTTGTTATCAGTATTTGGAATAAGAATCATAGATGGAGTTTTCTACAAAGTAGATCAATTGATATACTAAAAACAGAGTTTATTAAAGTGAACAGCTTTTGCAAATGGGCCAACTATATCATAATGCTTATTTTTTAACGTGACCCTCTTCTAGTGGTATGATACCGACATTTTCCCTTTAAATCAAGGTCAAGTCACACAAACTTGAAAATATTTATTTTCAATCAGATGGGGAAAAACTACTAATTCGGAAATATTTATAGAAAGTCCCAATTATATTCACAAGAAAATGATCTCATTTAATTGAATTTGTTAATGAAAAAAAAACTATCATTCAAGTAGCTAGCAAAAACTCTGGATTCTGGGCCATGTATATGAGAATATATAAAAATGTGATTGGAAATTTAATAATCAAAAAATAGCTTTCTTTTCACCATTATCAGCGATGTTGACAATATGAGGAGTGATTTCGTTCTTATTTTTGACCAAATTGTAAACAGGACAAACTTTTTCAACATCTTCTTGTAATTTTTTGAAATCATCTGGGGTTAAACCACCGCCTCCCAAATAAATGGTGTATTCCAAATCAGAAATACCAGGAACTTGGTCTTCGAATCCAGGATGACCTTTTCTCATATCAACAGTACCGGAAGTTTCAACTTCAACTGAAGTAAATGGAATTTTCTGAATGGCAGCAACAACAATGTACATGTGAGACAAACAAGCACCTAGAGCACCCAACAACAATTCAGGAGCAGAAGATCCCAAATCGTAACCTGCCCATGCAGGTGAAGCATCAGCCAAAACTTGATGGTTTCTAATCTTAATACGACGAATACCAGATCTACCTTCAACAACTGTGACAACTTTTGGAGTCTTGACAGCTAATTCTTCATGTTTCTTAGTCTTACCAAGTGCATTTTCAAAATAGGTTGCCATCGCTGGACCCTTCACTTGAAGATAAGCTTCCAAAGATTGTGGATTTGTTGTTTGGGTTTGGTGTTGAGCCATTGTTGGACTGGTACCGTTGTACTTGTATGATTTATGGTTTGAAGGGATTAATCCGCTAGAAGTACCACTATTGTATCATGGCTCAATGACGGGAAACAAGATGGAAGGGCAGATTGGGGAGATGTGGGGTGTTTTATATAGGACAAAAGAACGGTACAGCTCCTCCACTAATTGTGTCAAATTCGAGGTTCGCATGTGCAGTCCAAGTACATCTGCGTGTACTGCAACACCATGGAGCCACAGTATTTGATATTCACACAACTACACGGTGTTACCATACGAAACACCCCCCCCCCCTCCCCATGCAGTTGAAGCCATAGTCTCCAATCAATTCCTTCATGTATATAAAACAGCACGGCACCCTCTCCTGATCTACTGGTCTGTTCCAAGCATGGGCCATTCCATGAAGAGTTTATGCACGGGATTACACAAACACAACTAACGAACATCAATTATCATGAGTACGACTACCAAGGCCACTAGTTCTACTACATCGAATCAGAACACTCTAAAACTGAAAGAAGTAACTCCATTGGACAAAGAGATTGAATCCATTATCCGTTCTTCCAAAAATCTATTGGTTGGTGTCAAGCCGAGTGACAATATCACGTTTGGTCCCGCTCCTGAAGGTTTAGAGATATTGCCTGCTACTGCTAGACAAAGATTTGAAGAAGCTGGTGTTGATATTTCCAAAGGTTACCCTTCCAGACCAGATAAGTCAAAGATTCCAGTTTACTGGGATGAAGCTTATGCCATTAGAAATGATGACTATCCTTATATTGAGAGAGGTAAGAATGCTGACCCAGAAAAGAAGGCTTTGTTAAGTGCTGCAACTGAAGTCATTGGTTTGACTAAACATATTGGTACTGAGATTGTCGGTTTACAATTGGCTAGTCTTACAGAACAACAAAAAGATGAATTAGCTTTGCTTGTCGCCGAAAGAGTTGTTGTGTTTCTCCGTCACCAGAAATTGTCTCCTCAAAAGCAATTGGCCTTGGGTAACTATTGGGGTCGTGCTGAAAAGCATCCACAAACTTTTCAAGTTAATGGTTTGCCTGGAATTAGTGTTATTTGGCAAGATTATTTCCAAAAAATTAGCAACAATTCTGTCACATTCAAGAATTTAAATTACGGTAACTTTGATTCCAAGTATCCTTCTTCAACTGATGGGTGGCATACCGATTTAACACATGAACATTCAGGTCCTGGATTAACACATTTGCATCTGGATACTATTCCAAATACTGGTGGTGATACTATATGGGCCTCGGGTTATGCGGCTTATGATAAATTGAGTGAAGAGTTCAAAAAGTTCTTAGATGGTAAGAATGCAGTTTATGCTTCGTTTCACAAATACTTAGATAGAAATGATCCATTTGGTGGTCCAAAAAGTATTGAAAGAGTTCATCCATTGGTTAGAACACATCCGGCAACAGGCTGGAAGGCCTTGTATGTGAACAGAAAATACACAAAACAAATTTTAGGTGTTTCTCACGTTGAGTCTGATATTATTTTGAACTATTTGTTTGATGTTTATGAGAAGAATTCTGATATTCAGGTTAGATTTAAGTGGGGTCCAACTGAACCTGGGTATGGTGTTTCTGCGATTTGGGATAACAGAATCTCACAACATAGAACAGTTTGGGATCATGAAGGTGATGGAGCTAGACATGGTACAAGAGTTACTTCATTGGCTGAAACACCTAGTTTCGACCCAAATAGTAAATCTCAAAGAGAGGCATTAGGCTTGCCTTTGGATGAGTGAGTAATATTTGAACTCCGATCATTATACTATTCCAATTAACTGCGCTTTTTGTATTTCAATTGACCAATTAATAAATTCGATATGAAAAATTTATTTGAATGCAACCTAGTAGCGATAATTGTTAAACATAGTAAAAAAACGAGAAGAAAGACTGATATAGTAAAAGAATGTAGAAGTAGTATGACTTCATAACTCGTGAATTTTGAACACGGCATAACAGAAACATTAATTGTAAACCTCCCAGTGGAATGCTGTTAATGATTTCAAAATCAGTGCTTTTTCCACATATTTTCGGCCTTATTGGCCACATATGCACCCACTAGGGCACCACCAATACGCTTGAATTTTGATTTTGACTTTCCACCAGCAATCTTTGAGCCAGCATAACCGCCAACAACCGTAGAAATAAAGCCCCTTTTTCCCTCCTGTTGTCGATACTGATATTGCTGATGAGTACCATTGCCAGAATTGTAGTAATCTTGAGAAGACATTTTGTTGTTTTAGTGTTGATATATCAATGTTGAAATTATACTAGACACAGCTCTGAAAGCAAAGGACAAGACAAACATAATTGAATTTATAGTCATCAAAAAGTGTTCCGTTCAATTGATTAAATTATGTCATATCATAGTGATTCCTTGGCATAGAAGTAGGATGAGTGAGTAGGCGAGGTCAAAATCCAAGGTTGTTCAAGTGACTTCAAGTATTCCATAAATCGAATGTGTCATTATCATAATCTGATGCTATAATAATGATGCTAATGATAAATGGTGTTTGAAAGGGATGTACAACTGGTAGGTACGTACAAACAGTAGTTGTCGTATTTCAATTTTTAAACTTCAAATTTTCAGGTTAGTGGAAACAAGACTCAAGAGGCACGTCATGTTACCCGGCCCGGTTGCGCCTGGGTGTCTTACGTAATATTGTGTCTGTGGGTTGTCTATGAGGTATCTGCCGGTCTGCCGGTCTGTCGGTAATTGCTTCTGTTTGACACGCTGTTGAAACATAATATCGGTCTTCAATTTCATCTGCTGTGTTTACTGGAGTCTGTGACTGTGACTGTGACGATCTGTGACCCTGGAGTCTGTGTATATGAATCCTATTCAAGCCCACATGGTATACTTGTATACTGTCCCACATTTCACCGTTGTCACCGCCGGTCATGGCTACAACTCATAATCAGTTTAAGAACAGTTATTCAGAAACCACTTTTATCACTTACTTACAGTAACACCAACACCTCAGCAAGCTCTATACCATCAACCGTCATTCTATTCCAGAATCCATATACTCCATCATCACCATATCCATGACTTCAAATGTCCAACAAATATCGGTGCTCGGGGTATTGAATTTGAAACTGGTCTAGAATTCTTGCAGCCATGCACTATCATTCATTTTATTTCTGTGCAGCAACTTGTTCAATACGAATTTCAGATCGAAGTCAGATTGTCCGTGAATTTCAAATGACCGCCCCCCCCCCCCTAGTTCATCCTTCATACTCCACAGTCCAAACCCCCATGGTTCCTGGTCTCCAAATATAAAATCCACCATTTTTCCAACATTCAAGCCTCCATCTCTCTTTAAATTGGCAGCGAAAACTTCTTGTTTTCCATACTACACAGTATACACAAACACTACATCATAATGTCCAACAACGACTACTACAATCAACAAGGCCAACAAAGTCAAGATGGCCAAACCGGTGAAAGAGGTTTCTTAGGTGCCGTTGGTGGTGCTGCTGCTGGTGGTCTGGCTGGTAACAAACTTGGTGGTGAAAACCATTCAAAGCTCGGTGGTTTTATTGGTGCCATCAGTGGTGCTGTTGCTGGAAGCAAACTGGAAAACTCAGTGAAGGCCAAGAAGCATCAACAAGGACAACAACATCAATCTGGTAGTTACGGTGGTCAACAAGGAGGTCCAGGTGGTCAGCAAGGTGGTCAACAAGGTGGTCACCAAGGAGGCCCTCCACGTGGTTTTGGTGGTCCAGGAGGTCAACAAGGTGGCTTCGGTGGTCCAGGTGGTCAACAAGGTGGCTTCGGTGGTCCAGGTGGTCCAGGTGGTCAACAAGGTGGCTTCGGTGGTCCAGGTGGTCAACAAGGTGGTTTTGGCGGTCCTGGGGGACCTGGTGGTCCAGGTGGTCACCATGGTGGTCATGGTGGATGGTAAACATGAATTACCATATGCTCAAAATCGATTGAAAGATAAATCAATTCTGAATTTGTGCTACATCCGTGATCGAATTGAAAATTTTGTTGATATCTACGTTACTCCAGTTGGTTTTATTTTATAGGCATGTACGTTGATCTGTTTCATATATCATGATAAAGTTTTGCTATTTGTAATATATTAGTTGCGTAAAGTATTTGGTTAACATAGCTATATTTACTTCAAATTTAATGTAGAGATTGCTTGTTTGTGTAGATCATACGCAAATTTTGGTCGGTCTTCAAAGATTACTGTATGTGAAGCTGCAGTTACGATTGTGTTGAAGATTAAGTTTATAAGATTATAGCAGTTGGTATTTACGGTAGAAATGAGAGAGGCGTTGTTGATAAGGAGAGTCTGAAGAGAATTAATGCATATACATAAATCAACAGATTCAACGCGTATATAAATAGCTACCTATGTTGCATTTATATATTAATAATTTACATGTGTGGAATAAGTGCTAGCGTATTGCAAGTGAATAGCAAATTATCATTAATGTGAAATAAAAATAAATGTACATATAAAAAAACGAATGAAAAAGGTATGTGAAGATATCATAAATTGAGAAAAAGCGGCGACCTATGAGGTTAATTGGAGTGCAAAAATAAAACACCAGGGAAAATTTGTTGTAACAGAAAAGACGTCTTCACGAATTAATTCCATGAGACAGAAAACAAAGTTGTAATTTCAAAATATCCGGTTAGAGGCATTTAACACAAGAATTTCATCCATCTGTAGTAGAATGGTTTAGATCTGATGTAAGCCTTCTCTTCTTCAATTTCTTGTAGAACAAGGTCCATATCCATCTCTCTTCTTCCTTCATCGATGTCCAAATTTTTGAGTGGGATCCATGGTCTGAACTCCTTCTTGTAGAACATATAAATAATGTAGAAGAAGATCCAGACTGGAGCAGTCAAGTAGGCTTGGAAGAAATCGGTTGGATTTGGAGATGCACCAATTGGGAACAAGGCAATCCAGAATTGAGCAATGAAAATCAGGATACAAAGAATCAAAGCAAGATATGAACCAAATAATCCAGTTTGAGAAGTGTAGACTAACTCATCGGTGGATCTTCCTTGGTATTTAAGAGCATGTCTAAATCTGATATGAACCAAGACGATAGAGGACCATGTGAACAAAGTGGACAAACCAGAAATTGCCATCATCCAGGCGAAGATAGTAGCTTCATCCTTAGATGCGGCCAAGAAACATAATAAACCAAACAAAAATGAAATGAAGTATCCAGCTAATGGTCTTCCTTGTTGGTCAATGTAGTCAAACATTTTAGGAGCGAAACCTTGATTAGCCAAAGAAGCGACACATCTGGAACAGGCAAACACAGCAGAGTTACCGACAGACAAAACAGATAACATGATAACAACGTTAACAACGGATGGTAAACCCTTGACACCGGCATTTCTAATTGAAATAACAAATGGAGAAGCTGAGGCATCGGCAGAACCTGATCCCATCAATCTTTTATCTGTGTATGGGACCAATAAACCTAGAATAGTCAAACAAATCATATAGAAAATAATAATTCTCCATAAAACTTGTTTACAAGCAGATGGGATAGCTTTCCTTGGGTTAGCAGTTTCAGCTGCGGCCAAACCAGTCAACTCAGTACCCTGCATGGCAAAACAAGCAGTAACCAGGACAGAACAAACGCCCTTGAAACCATGGGCGAAAGCACCTGGATCACGGAAATACTTACCACCCAAATAACCATCACTGTTTGGTCCTCCACCACAGTCAATGACAATACCGAAAATAATGAAGCCAGTAACTGTGACAAGTTTGATCAACGAAAACCAGAATTCAGCCTCACCATAAGCTTTGGCACCAAATAAATGAATAAACATGATGAAAAAATAGAAAATAACAACCCATGCAGCAGAATTGACTTCTGTATTCCAAAATTTAATGGTCAGAGAAGCAGCAACTAATTCCAAAGGCATAACGATAGCCCAATTAATGGTGTAAACCCAAGCAGTAGCAAAACCAAAAGGACCAGAGACGAATCTCGTAGCATATTGAACGAATGAACCAGATGTTGGGAAAGCAACAGCCATCTCAGCCAAAGCTTGAATAACACAGTAAATTTGAACACCCACAAGAGAAAATGCAATTAAAATACCAGCTGGTCCACCTGTACGAAGAGTTGTACCTGTACCAATAAACAAACCAGTACCAATACATGAACCCATGGCAATCATTCTCAAATGTCTTGGTTTCATGGCTCTTTCAGCTGGTGTTGATGCAGCAATGAAATTAGCTTTTTCAAGTTCAGTCATGTTAGGATCAATGTTATCCAGTTTCATTGGTTTGAAGCCTGATTTGAAATTTGTGAACCATCCTTGATTATTCTCATCTGATATTGGACTTTTAACGGTTGAAATTTGGGTCTCCAATTGGGAACTGCTTTGTTTTATTTCAGAATCCTGCTCTTTAGAATGCACAGGACTAGACATTGTTGAAATGAAATATGAGTAAGTTTTTGCTAACGTAAATGAGTATTAGAAATAGAAGTGAAAGTAGTGGTGATGAAGTTGTTTTTGTTGATGATGATCATTAAGAAAAGAAAGACAGAGTGGGTTAGTGTGAAAAGCAAAAGATGGGAAAGTGACAAGGTTTTATTGTTGGTGGACAATCACCAGAAAAAAATAAGTGGTACATAGTCAATGGATTCCATTTTGAGATGACTAAATAACATCTGAAAGTTTTCTGGTTATCAGCCGCCAATAGCAGCACTTCCTGTCATTTTGCATACGGTGATAGTTAGCTTCGCTGACCTTTTCTTTATATGATGGCCGTTAAAGGCATAAGAGCTATTATCAGGAAATTTAGGGGCATATGGGTAGATACTCCGCATACATGGCAGACGTGAATCATGTGAGCCACCAGCATGAGCACCCTCGAATCCGTGGTGTATAGCTGTTTTTTCCATTCTCGAAGGTTGGCATTACAGTGAAACCTGGGATGTTCCATGTGCTACCTATAATATAGTGAAAGCGGTGAAGCCATCTGTAGCAGCGCAGAAAATCCAGAAAAGCCAGAAAAGAAGCAAAAGAAACGGCTTCCAAGACTCTTGCGGCCCCTGCGGCGTGAAACTTCGGCTATGGCTATGCTAGTGCCTAGTGTCAGCCGCACGCGTGTCTTTACACACATTGTACGTGTGCCGAGGCTTTCGAGCTCTGTGAATATTTTTTGTTCGTTCCGTTCCGGTGAAGATCCGTGTAGTCTATGCCCCGAGGCACAGGGCCCCAAACCGCACTTTCGCCACTTTTGCCACCTAATTGTCAGCCATTGCCATACAAATTCCCTTATACATTGTGAATATTACCGTACGCCAGCCACTATGTAACCCTGTAGTGCATGGATTATGATGTGTCCAAGATTGTGTGTACATACGAGATAGGATAATTCAGCGAGACCAATTTCCCGTGCTATCGAAGTATTCACATGGCAATAAGCTCACATGCATATATAGCTGGGGTCGGCAAGAATTTCACATGGAAGAAAACCCTGAAAGCGATATGCAAGTTGAGCGGGTCTAAATTTTCTGGCTAGGCAGAAAAATTCAATCGTGCGATCCTCGATCGAGCGCTGTATATGTATGTCCGGCCATCTTCAATATCTCACTTAGACATGAATGAACCAGCTCTATATAAATAATAATTTAAATATACCCAATTACTCGACTAGCTACGAAACAACTAACATATGTCAATTGGCAAATTTCTTGCCTTGATCGTCGACATAAATTCAAAAATTAGCGGTAGAGACAGAGCATAAGCATAGGTAACAGTAGATGTGAACCGGCCAGGTTCAAATGCAAGAGCTTTTAGGTCAAAAAAATCATAGCTGAGACATAGCAATAAGTATAGTTAGTGTAAAGAATTGTTTATGTAACCTTATCAGCGGACTTGACAGCAACAGCAGTACTTAATCCAAAATGTAGTGATGTTGCGAGTTGTGTGTAGATATTAAAATCCAACAGTTGAACCTTGTAGGAA
>JAKTRY010000415.1:0-21023 GCA_030579935.1 Ambrosiozyma cicatricosa | reverse complement strand
GTCATCGAGATGACAAAATACAGGGAATTATACAGGTTTATATACTAATCGAGATCCCAGCCTTCAGCTTAAATTAGCAGTTCAGAGACAGCAGAGCAAATCCTACTTAGTTTCCTTGATATGTAACAGTTCCAATCAATGCCAGTCAAATTAGCCGTTGTCTGATTGTAAGCAATGCCAAAGAGGCATCAGTTATCTTAACACCAGTTGTACCAACAAATACCTTGACGGAGCATTCGGAAATCATAAGCACAAGTTCTATTGGCTTGATTGTAGTCAAACATGATAGGCAAACATCTAAGTGCCACAACAACTGTAACACTAGTTCCAACTATGCCTTCTCTATAAATCTATAGCTGTCTCTCAAACCTTCTCAAAAAGACTTTAATCAAGGGAAGTATATGGGCATACCCTAATATCTGACTAAAGAAACAACTCATTTCTTTACTTGGACGTTGTGGAGCTAGAGACTATTGAATCTCACTTTGTTTCTCAGAATATTGATTATCTTGATGTAGGAGTTGTACTTGAGTAATGTGCTTAGATCGGCATCTGGAAAATCTAAGTCTGTCATTTTTATTTGTTGTTGATACAATACTGTATTTTCTACAAATGATGAACTGCCTGCAACGATATTCCATACTTGTTTTGAAATTGGGCATCGTTCTAGTAGATGATGATCAATAGTTTCATTTTTTTTACCACATTTGAAGAGTTGTCAAGACTTAAAGAGCAACTTTGGAAGTTGTACGTGTTGATATCATGTTATCTAATTTAATTGAATACTATAGAAATAAAAAATTGGTAATATTTTTTTAACCTATATATTAGTTTAATCTGTACTAACAGGTGTATACTTACAGTTAGGATCACTAAACACGAAAATTAATTACCTTATGAGTTAAACCGTCAATTCAGCCTTTTTAAATGTCATAGGAGCGTCAATTTTGAATGCTAGAAAACTCTTTTTTAAAACACTACCCTAATATTATTGACCAACAGGATTTTTTTTTAAAATTTAAAATGTTTTGCGTGATATAATCGCTAGATTATATTACACTCTCGCGCAACTCTAGGCTGAAATCTACTTCTCTCTCATATTTGTATTTCTACGTTCCACCTGCTTTTCCTGTTCCTTTTACCTTTGTAGTTTGAATCAAGCTCTAGGCCCTTATCCTCGTCCTAAGTCATAGTGTACTTTATAGTACATTTTGATAAATTTGAAAATTCAAATTCTTTATTTTTCCACGATCCATATCTTTCCATGATTTTTTTTTGGCAATGCAATATAGTTTTTTTAACCTATTAAAGTTTAATCAATCGGTATTAAAGTATATAAACGAATACGAAGTCTCACTATATACTCTTCGGAGGTATTTAGTTAATTGAAAAAATACAGAGAAGATTAGCATGGCCCCTGCATAAGGATGACACCCTTTACAAAGAGATCTTTATAACCCGAAAACCAATTCAATCAAGCCAGGCAGTCAAGATGATGAAAACCCATCTAAAACATCACCCAGGGAATGTCAATTAAAGTGCGAAGGGAAGCACGCACTGTTCAGTTTTTCTTGTGGATGAATGCCATGTAATTAATTCAATAACAAATTAGTAATTACAATTTTCTGGGTCATTGGAAGACTTGCATTTCTATTTACTAGGAAATCTACAAAAACAACTATCTACAGCAGTAACATAAAAATGTATTTTATGCAAAAGTAGTGATGAAACTCTTAACCTCTTATGGAACATTGCTGGATTACCAAGAAAATCTGGCGCCTTCTTGAACCACAACAAAGGAACCACAACTAACATTCTTTCCCACAACCTACAGCAGAAATTCTTGGAATTTCCCCACCCTTACAATTCCATATCTCATAGCGTTAAACAACTTCATTCAATTGGTGGTCAAAACCAGAAATCTATATAGATTCACAACGGAACAAAAACAACAAATCACAACACATAACCTACTATCTATCATAAACTTCATCATAATTCAACAGCAACTACCATTGAGACTAATATAACTTCTAATTATTGGCTAGGCAAAATTTGTTTTTTAATTTCATTTCCTTATAATATTAATACATCAAAAACAAAATTCTAGTTTCACTCTATTTGCATTTCACTTTCCTTATACTCTAATTTTTCTTTTACATTTTCAATTCTACTCCTTGGATTCAAATGACTACATATCCAACTCCAACTCATTAAACAGTGATTTCCATCATCTTACCCTTTATCAATATTTATCATCTTATCATTTTAACATGCATTATCATTCTATTTCAACCTCTCTATCATTTTATTATTTTCCTTTTATCATTTCATCAATTTGCCATTTTCAATTTATAACAATTTATTATTTCATTATTATACCTTTTACCTTTCTATTATTTCATTATTTTATACCTTTTTATCTTCTATCATTTTACCTTCTTATCATTTTATTACCATTTATCTTTTACCTTATTATCATTTTAAATTACAATTTATCTTCTACCTTCTATCATTTTATAATTATATTTTACCTTTTACCTTTTTATCATTTTTCATTCAACTTATCTTTAGTTTTTTAAATTAATATAATCTTACTTAATTCTTTTTGATAAAAAAAAATATTAAAGAAATTTAAAATTTAAATTTAAATTTTCAGATGTTGCAGGCAGTATTTGTATGGTGTATTGATTTAGATAGTTAAATGAGAATTACAAAATTAAAAAGTAAAAAAAAGCGTATTGCAAATTATGAATTTTCTTGATTGTATTCATAGTCGCAATCTGTCAGCGTGACCGTACATGATTTATCTATATATAGTCTTTTGGATTTCAACAAATTTAAAATTTTAAACAAAAATACTACATTTGACAATTACTACATCAGCGTGCAGCATGAATAATTTAAAATGCAACATTAAGGTTTAATCGTAGAATATAGTTCGCTCCGTGGATACAAACACAACGACCGGTCCTCGAGATAGGTCTATGATTTAGTAAATTAGGGCTGCATCGACCGGAACAACCGACTAAAAAAGAACCGCTTTAATTCTTTAATTAGCAGCTGTTATCTACAGCCCTTTAATTCCAGAAGCTATACAGGCTCGAGTGCTCAAACTGTGTTTAAAATTTCTAGCCATATTTATAATACTGATTCAAATATTGCACTCTCTCATCTCACCTCATCGATTGCTATTTTTATACTATCGCTCGCAAATCTGAGATCCGCCATTCCATCGTACGTTTAAATTGATTGCATCCTTTGACAGTGTTTCAAAAAGGTTATGTGTGAATCAACAAACCCTTCTAAACTGTACATGCAAGCTTGTCTCATATCTATCCAAATGGAAGATGGTGAATGACCTAGCAATCTTAACTATTACCATGCATACACTTGAAGTCTACTTGGACGTTCGAAGGAGGGCCCAAATGATTATCATGACCACTCTCGAGGCTGTAATTAATGCTGCAATTTGTTTATGATTGATTGAAATTTGATTAATACTCTTGATACACTTAGATGCGCCTAATCTCTTTGATACTATAAGGTGTGTTCGCCCGATTCTGCAATTCAAAAAGATATCAATTGGTGGCACGTACCTGCATAGCTGTAAGTCGAGACTAGTCTTACGTAATCCGCTAATGTTTTCGGCAATTTGTTATTCTCTTATTTATACAGCCCCAGCAATATAATACATTTATTAGACATCTGAAAAGTGGATCAATTAGGAGAGTTAGACAGTACATTCAGATAGTAGCAAACGAAAGAAAATTGTAAAATTGGCTGCCTCCGAACAACCAGCTTCCGGTGCTGAACTGTTCCGCTCTTAGGAAATAGAGAAAAGCTTGAGAGCCAATTCTCATGAGGTAAGAACTGCTCTGATTTTGTTGATTTCTTTATTAAGTTGTGATATCAGATAACATGGCATTTGGCATATCAACATAATGCACTTCTGTTGATGTGAATGTTGGTTAACTTTGAAAATTACACTGTCAGCTTGTAATCCTTCTCATGCAATGAATTCTAACTTGCTGAAAAAAAACACTCAACGTTTTTGTTGGTTCTGGAGCGAGCGGTGGTTGTTGGGAATTGACGCGTACTAGGCTGAGGTGACGCCAAACACTTAGCAGGGGATCTTGTCCTGATAGCCATACATTTCGGAAATATTTCAGTGTGTGTAAGCCTGCCCTTTTCAATAGAATTTGAGTGATGTAACAACAGATGAGATCAAGAAAAATGAATTCTGAGGTACATTCAGTGAGGGAGTTTCGTGTTACTTGAAAAGTTCAACATTAAGTGACGTCAAGTTGTCCGCTGCTTCTCGCTGGGGAATCGTGTTGGATTCTGGCTGTGCTGCTCATTTGTTGGGGAGAAAAGCTGATGAAAAGCTCGAAAAATGTGGGTGCGCCACTACCTCCGTTGCGCAGCCTGAACCAACAGTACCGTGTCCGACACTTGCACTTTTCAGGATGTTTTGATTTCCTTGTTCAAATGTACAACCTTTTCCTTCCCCCTTCTGCCTTGATCCACAAGACAAAACACAGACACCCCTTTGCTTATATCCATCTTATCTATCCACATTCCCATTTCAGTTTCTTGAAAAGAGAATTTATTCATCCTATCACCAATTCCACATCAAATCACTTCTTTTTTCGCCCAACATCAGGTTTATCCTCTTGCTCAAGAAAAGAGATTTCATTTATTTATTTTCCTTCAACTAGTTACTTTTGAAATATCACAAAGTCAACTTGGATTCGAAATTTGAAAGGGTCATTTAGAAATAGTTTCAAGACAAAGACAAAGACAAAGACACACAAGACAGGTTTATCTCTTTATCACTCTTTTTTCCAAATTCTGATCCACTAGTTTCTTCAATTTCATAAGATACACAAACACATTTGTTACTTCATAACAATACTAGACTTTCCACCTTATTCTCATTGCATTTGCAACTTAGAAGTCTCACAGGCTCTACTTTATTCACAAAAAACTTCAACTTAAGGTATGTTCCCTTTTTTTTCTTCATTTCAACTTGTTTTGTCTCTCTCTCAAATTTGAAACAACATCGGACCATCATCAAAAGCATCTTTGTAATACAAATAACACCATGGACCCCCCATAGAGGAAAGATTGACTTCAACTTGCACTCAAATCTAGCAACTCCGGCTGGTGTTGTCGCCTCTTATCAAATATCAACTTTCAGGCTGTGCCAACAGTCAAATCGATCTCCACACGACCTGGTCCAACAGTTTTTTTTGGGAAAATCAGCGGCCAAGTGAAAGATTGAAGGCAGATGGCCTACATCTTTTCAAATGAACCCTTTCTCCTCCAAGATTATCAAAACTCATACCCGTTAGATCAATTTCATAGGGTGATGCAACGTTCAGAAATCTCAACACTCTTTTACAGATTTCAGTTCACGAGTCCCTGTTTGATAGATATTTGACGAGACGTTTCATGAATATACAATTGCCAAAAATTCCCACTAACATTATATCCAAAGTTTTACCTTCATTTAGAAATTATCTTAAACCTCATCTTAATTTCCCATCGTTTAATAGCACATTTGTTCATCCACTTCATCGAAAGTTACCGTCTAACCACAGTTTCCCATATACAAAAGCTACTATAATGTCTGCACAACTATCCGAAAAACATAGAAAACTTGCCTCACATTTTATTGGTTTCAATACTATTGAAAAGGCCGAGCCTTCTGCCGTTAAAGACTTTGTCGTGAAAAATGGTGGTCACACTGTTATCCGTAAGGTTTTAATTGCTAACAACGGTATTGCCGCCGTCAAAGAAATCAGATCCGTTAGAAAATGGGCCTATGAAACATTTGGTGATGAAAGAGCCATTGAATTTGTGGCCATGGCTACTCCCGATGATTTAGAAGCCAATGCCGAATACGTTAGAATGGCTGATCAATATGTTGAAGTGCCGGGTGGTACCAACAACAACAATTTTGCCAATGTCGATTTGATTGTCGAAATCGCTGAAAGAACCAAGGTTGATGCAGTTTGGGCTGGTTGGGGTCACGCCTCTGAAAACCCATTGTTGCCTGAACAGTTGGCTGCCTCTCCAAGAAAGATCATTTTCATCGGTCCTCCAGGTTCTGCTATGAGATCATTGGGTGATAAGATTTCTTCTACCATTGTTGCTCAACATGCTCGTGTTCCTTGTATTCCTTGGTCCGGTACTGGTGTTGACAAAGTTCAAGTTGATAAGGATACCGGCTTGGTTTCTGTTGATGACGAAACTTATGCCAAAGGTTGTTGTGATTCCCCAGAAGCTGGTTTGAAAAAAGCCAAGGAGATTGGCTTCCCAGTCATGATCAAGGCCTCTGAAGGTGGTGGAGGTAAAGGTATCAGAATGTGTCACAGTGAAGATACTTTTGCCACTTTGTACGATCAAGCTGCCAATGAGATCCCAGGTTCTCCTATTTTCATTATGAAGTTGGCTGGTTCTGCTAGGCATTTGGAAGTTCAATTGTTGGCTGATCAATATGGTGCTAACATTTCTTTGTTTGGTAGAGATTGTTCTGTTCAAAGAAGACATCAAAAGATTATTGAAGAAGCTCCAGCTACCATTGCTAACCCAACTACTTTTAGAGAAATGGAAAAGGCTGCCGTTAGATTAGGTTCATTGGTCGGTTATGTTTCTGCCGGTACCGTTGAATACTTGTATTCTTATGCTGATGACAAGTACTTCTTCTTAGAATTGAACCCAAGATTGCAAGTTGAACATCCAACTTCTGAAATGGTTTCTGGTGTCAACTTACCAGTTGCTCAATTGCAAATTGCCATGGGTATTCCAATGCACAGAATCAGAGATATTAGACTGTTATATGGTGTAGACCCACACACTTCCACAGAAATTGATTTCGAATTCAAGGATCCTGAAAGTTTGAAGACTCAAAGAAGACCAGTTCCAAAGGGTCACTGTACTGCTTGTCGTATCACTTCTGAAGACCCAGGTGAAGGTTTCAAGCCATCTGGTGGTACTTTGCATGATTTGAACTTCAGATCTTCTTCCAACGTTTGGGGTTATTTCTCTGTGAGTAACCGTTCTTCCATTCATTCATTTGCTGATTCTCAATTTGGTCACATTTTCGCCTTCGGTGAAAACAGACAAGCTTCCAGAAAGCATATGATTGTTGCCTTGAGAGAGTTGAGTATTAGAGGTGATTTCAGAACTACCATTGAATATTTGATCAACTTGTTGGAAACTCCTGCCTTTGAAGACAACACCATCACTACTGGTTGGTTAGATGAATTGATTACCAAGAAGTTGACTGTTGAAAGACCAGATCCAACCGTGGCTGTTGTTTGTGGTGCAGTCACTAAGGCTTTTATTCAATGTGAAGAAAACAGAAAGGAATATGTCAACTCTCTGGAAAAGGGTCAAGTTCCATCCAAGGAATTGTTGAAAACTATCTTCAATGTTGAGTTCATTTATGAAGGTAATATGTACAAGTTCACTGTTGCTAAGTCTGCTACTGATTACTACACTTTGTTCATCAACGGTTCAAGAGTTGTTACACAAGCCAGATTCATGAGTGATGGTTCATTATTGATTGCTTTGGGTGGTAAATCTCAAACCGTTTACTGGAAGGAAGAAGTTGGAGCCACTAGACTTTCTGTAGATTCCAAGACTTGTTTATTGGAGGTTGAAAATGATCCAACTCAATTAAGATCTCCATCTCCAGGTAAGTTGGTCAAGTATCTTGTTGAAGATGGTGACCACATCAATGCTGGCCAACCATATGCTGAAGTTGAAGTCATGAAAATGTGTATGCCTTTGGTTGCTCAAGAAAACGGTACTGTTCAAATTTTGAAACAACCTGGTTCTACTGTTAATGCTGGTGATATCTTGGCCATCTTGGCTTTGGATGATCCATCTAAGGTCAAGCATGCTTTACCATTTGAAGGTACTTTGCCAGATCTGGGTAGCCCAACTCCTGAAGGTTCCAAGCCGGTTCACAAGTTCCAAAAGCTCTTGAACGTTTTGACTAACATTTTGGCTGGTTTCGATAACTCTGTTGTTATGAACTCTACCATTTCTGAGTTGATTGATGTTTTGAGAGATCCACAATTACCTTACTCTGAATGGCAAAACCACATTTCTGCTTTGCACTCTAGATTGCCAATTAAGTTGGATACACAATTATCTGAGTTGACCGAAAGAACTCAAAAGAGAGGTGGTGAATTCCCAGCTAAGCAAATCCTGAAGTTGTTCGAGAGAGCCAAGAGAGAAGAAGAAGTTGACGCTCTATTTGATCAAACTATTGAACCACTGACTTCTATTGCTAACCGTTACAAGGCTGGTTTGGTTGCCCATGAGTACTCTGTCTTTGCTAACTTCATGGAAGAATACTACAGAGTTGAGTCTTTGTTTAGTGGTCATAACACCAGAGAAGAAGATGTCATTTTGAAGTTGAGAGATGAAAACAAGGATGACTTGAACAGGGTTATTGCCGTTGCTTTGTCCCATTCCAGAATCAATGCTAAGAATAATTTCATCATTGCTGTTTTGAACAAATACCAAGAAACTTTGCAAGACTCTTTGCTAGCTGTTGAAACATTCAAGGCTCCACTGAAGAACATTGTTCAGTTAGATACCAGAGCTACTGCCAAGGCTACTTTGAAGGCCAGAGAAATCTTGATTCAATGTTCCTTGCCATCCACTAAGGAAAGATCTGATCAATTGGAACACATTTTGAAGTCATCTGTTGTTAAGACTGCTTATGGTGTTTCTGGTCCTGCTGAACATAAGATGCCTGACTTGCAAGTTATCCAAGATGTTATCGATTCCAAATACATTGTCTTTGATGTTTTGACCCAATTCTTGTGCTCAAATGATCCATGGGTTGCTGTCGCTGCCGCTGAACTTTACATCAGAAGATCTTACAGAGCCTACTCTGTCCAAGAGGTTTCTCACTCCAAGCCAGATGCTGCTACTGCTAACCCAATTCCTGTTTCCACCTGGAAATTCCAATTGCCAAGATTGTCTACTGCTGCTTACAACTCCGTTCCAGAAGCCATCAAGAAGTCTTCTCCTTCCATGAACAGAGCTTTGTCTGTTTCTGATTTGACTTTTATTGTCAACAAAGATGATTCCCAACCATTGAGAACCGGTATTTTGGCTTCTGCTCAACATTTGGATGACGCCGATGAAGCTTTAACTAAGGGTTTGGCTTCCGTTCCAAAGAAAGCTCATAACGACTTGATTAATGTTATGAACTTGGTT
Organism: Ambrosiozyma cicatricosa; assembly: GCA_030579935.1. Taxonomy (NCBI): domain Eukaryota; kingdom Fungi; phylum Ascomycota; class Pichiomycetes; order Pichiales; family Pichiaceae; genus Ambrosiozyma; species Ambrosiozyma cicatricosa. Next base: position 11,774 of record JAKTRY010000415.1, on the reverse strand, counting down.
GTTGGTTCCACTGCTGGTTATGAAAATGACTCTCAGATCTTGGAGCAAATGAGACTCATTGTTGATGAGAACCAGAACGACTTGCATGCTGCTGGTATCAGAAGATTGTCATTTGTTTTAGGTGGCAAGGTTGGTACTTATCCAAAGTATTTCACTTTCAAGAGTATTTCTGAAAAGGCTGAGTATGTTGAAGATCAAGTTATTAGACACATTGAGCCTGCTTTGGCTTTCCAATTAGAACTGGGTAGATTGTCCAACTTCAACATTAAACCTGTTCCAACTGATAACAGAAACATTCACGTTTACGAAGCTGTTGCTAAGAACTCTTCCGGTGTTGATAAGAGATACTTCACTAGAGGTATTATCAGAACTGGTTCTATCAGAGATGATGTTACTATCACTGAGTATTTGATTTCTGAGGCTCACAGATTGATGTCTGATATTTTGGATGCTTTGGAAATCATTGATACTTCCAACACTGATTTGAATCATATTTTCATCAACTTCTCTGCTGTTTTCAATGTTACTCCTGCTGATGTTGAGAATGCTTTCGGTGGTTTCTTGGAAAGATTTGGTAGAAGATTATGGAGGTTGAGAGTTACTAGTGCTGAAATTAGAATTATGTGTACTGATCCAGAAACTGGTATTCCATTCCCATTGCGCGCTATGATTAACAATGTTAGTGGTTATGTTGTCAAGTCTGAGATGTACATGGAGGAGAAGAATGCTAATGGTGATTGGATCTTCAAGTCAATTGGTATTCCAGGTTCTATGCATTTGAGACCAATTTCAACCCCTTACCCAACTAAGGAATGGTTACAACCAAAGAGACAAAGAGCTCACAGTCTTGGTACCACTTATGTTTATGACTTTCCAGAACTATTCAAGCAAGCTTTGGTTTCTTCTTGGAAAAAGTACAACCCAAAGATTAAGTTCACTGATGATTTCTTCTCTTACTCCGAATTGATTCTCGATGACTCTGGTGAATTGACTGCTGTTCAAAGAGAGCCAGGTGCTAACAACATTGGTATGATTGGTTTCAAGATGTTTGCTAAGACTCCAGAATATCCAAAGGGTAGATACTTCATTGTTGTTGCCAACGATATCACTTTTAAGATTGGTTCATTTGGTCCTCAAGAAGATAACTTCTTCAATAAGGTTACTGAACTAGCTAGACACTTAGGAATTCCAAGAATTTACTTGTCAGCCAACTCTGGTGCTAGAATTGGTATTGCCGAAGAATTGTTGCCATACTACAAGGTTGCATGGAATGATCCTTCTGATCCAAACAAGGGTTTCTCTTACTTGTACTTGACTGAGGAAGATAATGTTGAATTGTCCAAGGCTGGTAAGTTATCATCAGTTGTCACCGAAAGAATTGTTGAAGAAGGCGAAGTCAGATACAAGATCGTTACCGTCATTGGTGCTGAAGAAGGTTTAGGTGTTGAATGTTTGAGAGGTTCTGGTTTGATTGCCGGTGCCACTTCCAAGGCTTACAAAGATATTTTCACCATCACTTTGGTCACCTGTAGATCTGTTGGTATTGGTGCCTACTTGGTTAGATTGGGTCAAAGAGCCATCCAAGTTGAAGGTCAACCTATCATATTGACTGGTGCCCCTGCCATCAACAAACTTTTGGGTAGAGAAGTCTATTCTTCTAACTTGCAATTAGGTGGTACTCAAATCATGTACAGAAATGGTGTTACTCATTTGACTGTTGCTGATGACTTGGCTGGTGTTGAGAAGATCATGGAATGGATTGCATACATTCCAGCCAAGAGAGGCTCTCCAGTTCCAATTCTAGAATCCAGTGATACCTGGGACAGATCGATTGATTTCAAGCCATCCAGGGATGAACCTTACGATGTCAGATGGATGATTGAAGGTAGAGAGACTGTTGACGGTGAATGGGAGTCTGGTATGTTTGATAAGGGTTCTTTCCAAGAGACACTTTCTGAATGGGCTAAGGGTGTTGTTGTTGGTAGAGCTAGATTGGGTGGTATTCCAATGGGTGTTATTGGTGTTGAAACCAGAATGATTGAAAACTTAACCCCAGCGGATCCTGCTAACCAAGACTCCACTGAATTGATGGTCCAGGAAGCTGGTCAAGTGTGGTATCCAAACTCTGCTTTCAAGACTGCTCAAGCCATTAATGATTTCAATAATGGTGAACACTTACCTTTGATGGTGTTGGCTAACTGGAGAGGTTTCTCTGGTGGTCAACGTGACATGTATAATGAAGTTTTGAAATACGGGTCTTTCATTGTTGATGCTTTGACAGAATACAAGCAACCTGTCTTCATTTACATTCCTCCAACTGGTGAGTTACGTGGTGGTTCTTGGGTCGTTGTTGATCCAACCATTAACCCTGATATGATGGAAATGTACGCTGATGTTGAATCCAGAGCCGGTGTCTTGGAACCAGCTGGTATGGTTGGTATCAAATACAGACAAAACAAATTGTTTGCTACTATGGCTAGATTGGATGAGACGTGTAAGGAGTTGACCCAAAAGTTGGCTGATAAATCATTGTCTGAAGATGCTAAGTCCGATTTGACCAAGAAGCTTGCTGCTAGACAGAACGATTTACTTCCAATTTATGTTCAAATTTCCACTGAGTTTGCTGATCTACATGACAGATCTGGACGTATGATGGCAAAGGGTGTTATCAGTAAGGAGTTGGAATGGTCCGAAGCCAGACGTTTCTTCTTCTGGAGAGCTAGAAGAAGATTGAACGAAGAACATTTGATTAAGAGAATTGGTGACTACTTGAACAACCAAGCCTCTACAAGATTGGAGAAGGTTTCTAGATTGAACTCTTGGTACCCATCTAGGTTGGATCAAAAGAATGATAAAGCTGTTGCTTTGTGGATCGAAGAACATCACAAGAACTTGGATAGCCATTTGAAGAGAGTTAAGAGTGATGGTGTCAAGCATGCATTGGCCAGATTATTCAAGTCTGATATGAAGAGTACATCTGAAGGTCTTGGTGAAATTATCAACTTGCTTTCATCAGAGGACAAACAAGGTATTTTAAAACATTTGAAATGATTCTAATGACTTCCATCCACATCAAATCAACTGTACATAATTCCCACTTTAATTAAAAATTCATCACATCATCTATGTCACCATTTTTTATCTTATTCACGAAACTATACACATTTGTATTTACTTTATCTTTTTATCTTTATCTCTTTGCTTTCGATTTTCCGTTAAATTATTTTGTTGTTTTTTCATTGGAGTGTTTCATTGTCACTTTTGACAAAATGTTTCTCTTGTCTTGTCGTCTTTTATATTGTCTTTGGCATTTTGTTTTTTGTTTCGGTGTTTCGTTTCTTTTAATTGATAACATATCTCCTTATATAAATCATTAACCTTGTAGTGACAATATCTAGATGTAGAACTTGTAGTTATGTGAAGATCACGTATAGTCAACGAAATTATGCTAGTTTTTTTCAGCGACGTTACGCGAAATTGAATTCCTGAGTTCTTCGATTCATCAACTTACAATTTTCTTACAAGTGTCTAAAGAAACTGTGGAAAGGCAACAAAATGGCAATCCAAACCATACTATACACCAACACAAATACCCATTTCACAGTCGATAAGGATGATGGAAACTGTTTTCTGGACATTATCATATCATTAGCCGGATATTTTTGCCTTCCCATAACAAGGATTTGACCGTGTATCCAATATTTGACAACATCGGTGACATCTTTTCCTTCGAACAAATTAGACAGTAATACAACTGGATGATAATTGCATGATCACCCTTGAATCAGATCCATACTTTGACAAAACCCAAGTTCAAGCATCTATGCAACTGGATTTACATGTTGATATTACAACAAATATTTTGACTGTTCTCATGTGGATGACCCACTGAGTACCCCCTAACCAGAACAGAAAAAGTCACTTTCATACATAGTTGGCTCCTCCAGCACAGAAAACTAAGACATCTCAAATTTCATGTTCAACTTCTTTCAGCAAACATGACGGAAAAATGTTTGAAAATAAACCATTAATGTTCATAATGAAAGTTCAGCTATAAATACCAGCTAGTTTTTCAATTTTCCAATATTGAACTCTGGTGACTGATGAGTCGATTTCTTTACTTCAACTGTTAATTATAAGCTATCTATCATGTTATTGAAAAGTGGTATCTCCTCATTGGTTCTTGCTGTTTCAGTCAATGCTGGTGTCATTGATGTTGGTAAGTTGGTCGATCAGCCAGTCACCAGATATTTTGTTGAGATGAGACGTCCTAACACAACAGAGAAATTGTGTGTTTTGGATGAGAAGGTCAAGGCCACCGGTGAGCATATCAGGGATAGCATCAGCAAGGTTTTTTCCTTCCACGGTTTCGAAGGTTTTTCTGGTCATTTTACCCCAGATATCCTTGAAAGAATGTCGAAACACCCACTTATTTCCAGAGTTACTGAGGACATCTTGGTTGAAGCAACTGGATTTGGGGACACTGAAGTTCAATATAGTGCTCCAAACCACTTAATTAGATTATCCCAATGGGGTCCTGTTGAGGAAGGTGAAAATGAATATTATTATGATGGTGCGTACCAGGGCGAAGGTGTTATGAATTACGTTATCGATACTGGTATCAACACTGAACTTCCAGAATTTGAAGGTCGTGCTATATTAGGTCCTAACTTTTCTTTCGATGCTAAAAATGCTGACTACATTGGACACGGAACTCACGTTGCCGGTATTATTGGATCTGCCACTTATGGTGTCGCTAAGAAAACTACCATGATGTCAATCAAAGTGTTGGATAGATTTGGCCAAGGTTCATTGAGTTCTGTCATAGCTGGTTTAGAATGGGCTGTCAACCATAGAAAGACAAATGATATTCCAGGGGTTGCAAACTTATCATTAGGTGCTGGTAAATCCCCTATTTTGAATAATGCGGTTAAAGCTGCTTATGAGTCAGGGTTGTTTGTTGTTTCTGCTGCTGGAAACGCAAACGTTGGAGCTTGCCTCACTTCTCCAGGTGGATCAGCATACGCCTATACTGTTGGTGCTATTGATGATTCAAAGGATACCATTGCTGCCTTTTCTAACTATGGACGTTGTGTCAACATTTTTGCCTCAGGTGTGGATGTTGAATCCTTGTCAACTAATCCAGAAGTAGGCTCCATCAAAATGTCTGGTACTTCAATGGCTTCTCCTATTGTTTGTGGTCTGGCTGCAATTGAATTAGAAAAGGGCACCCGTATGAAGGATATCCCGAAGGTTTTGAAAAATGATGCAATTTCTGGTGCCATCCCTAAGTTCAGCATTTTAATCAGACCAGGATCACCAAATAAGGTTGCCTCGAATGGATACATGAACAGTGTACATTACGATTCAGTTGAAGCTCTTAACCGTGATGGAAAACAAAGTGGTGTTGATTCTGTTGAAGCTTGAAATAACTACTCTTAATTGCAAAACAACCTAAATATACCACTAAACCTTTAAATTCACAAAATTTTTATTAAACTTATCCTATTATATTATACCCTTGAACTATATATACTTTAATTGACTTTTACAAAATTTATTAATAAAAACATAGATTGATCTACTAAAGGAGACATATGTAAGACAAAAAGAAATGAAAAAGGCAATACAATTGAAACAAAAACAAAAACCTTGAAGCCAATCAATAGCAAAAATAACATTTTTTTGTAAAGATCAAGCATATACAAAGTGAAAAGAAAGAGATAAAGTGTGTATAAGACAAATATAATGTACAAATTGTAATAGAGATTTTAAGAAAAAAACAAAAAACAAAAGCAGGTTTATAAACTTGATGCCATATATTGATTTTAACAACAGACAACAAATAATGATTGTTTGAACTATTTTTTTTGCATTATTTCATGTTTAACGATGAGCTTTGTGTGTAAAGCTCATGGTGAGATCACCAGAGTTCAAATCATAAGAGATGCAAATCAAAGAGCTGCAACTATTCTTAGAGAAAAGTTCTTGTGTTTGAGTTTCAAGATCGCCATTGAGTTGCAAGGCTTCGGGATCAATATTTGCAAGGTCTACCAAAGCACTGTTGACCATATCTTGCACACATCTTAAAAATCTCTTCAACACTCCTGTATCGGAGTTTTCTGGGGTGTCTAGATAAATGAACTCAGCACCGGTCATCATGTTAATAGGGACAACGTATTTTTCGTAAAGTTTGTTGGCAATATTCTTTGCAGATCTGTCGGAAGACATAGAAGATTTCAATAAAGAATCAACTGAAACATTGGACATGTAAATAACCTTGTTCAAATCGATTTTGGAGTTTATTTTCAATATCGTTAAGTATAAATTGAAATCTCTGATAACCGACTCCTTATGAGAACAATCGTTACACATTTGAGTGCTCAGATGAGTAACCTTCAAATTGTTTAAACAACTCAAACATTGGTTAGGAGACAAAAACACGCCATTAGCTAGTTGAGGTAGTTGAGGGATTGTTTGTTGATCGTTATGAAGCTTCGTTAAGTAGTTACCTTGAATTAAAAATTGCTGCTCATCAGGCAAAGTCAATGGGTTCAACTTTGGATCAATACTCAAAATGTTAAAGGTGTACAATTGATCATTGTACAGAGCGGAATCTGTTGGCTTCCCGAAACTGTTGTTGCTATCATTGTTCATGTTTGTTGGCTTGACACTTAGAGAATCCAGGGTACCTGATGGATTTGGGTTGGCATTCATATCAACAACATTTGAAGTGTTCCCATAGATTGAGGTTGTACCATTTGGAGCAACTCCAATAACACCTGGGGCAACACCAATACTTGTACCTGAACCACCATTTCCAGGCATAGTGGTGGTAGATGAAACCTGGGTAGCCTGGTTGTAATAATGAGAACCACCAACGGCAACTTCAACATATCCAGAAGGTTCAGGTTCAAAAGCAGCCCTCCTACTCATAATGGCAGCTGGGTCGATAGCCATCTTTCTCTTAGCTTGATTGATTTTCTTTTGGTCTCTTTCAATCATACGGCATCTGTAACATGTTTTGAACTGCAAATGGTCGGGATCTTCATCCAGCGTTCTTTTTCTCTTACAACGACGGCATGTTGAAATCTTACCGTTGATGTAGTAATACTGAGGTTCAGCCATCACTGTTCCTTTTCAGTTAGGCAAAATTGGGGTGGAATGTTGGTTGTGAACTTGTGATCGCGATATCGCTGGGGTTGGAAAATTCGAAATGAGAGCACCAGGAAAACAAACGTCTAGCAAAAGAACCAACGAGGAATGAGAAATGAGCTGTTGTGACTTGAAGTATATACTGTTTGCTTTCTGTGTGTTTGCTAGGGAAAGGGAGAAGCAGCTGGTCAACAACAACTCGTTTTACTTGTCTTCATCTTGACAAGGGCAAAAATTGTTTTGTTTTTGCCAAATTTTGGAGTCGTGCACATATCAAATTTCAAATTGGGCAGCGCACGACAAATTTCAACCTAAAGATTATTCCACATTTGTTCCATTTTTTACTGCTTAAACCTATAGAAATTACCATATCAGAAGCCTTTAGTTTTCGAAATAAATATCAATTAAAAAGAATGGCGAATAGCAAAAAAAGTGAACCCAGATAAATAAAGTAAATACTTTTTTGAATAGTATAAAACATGCACACGTAAGAAAAAAATGTTAATCTCTAAAATTTGAAGAAACCTTGCTCTTCTAAATACAACACAACTCTTTGAATAGCGACATTGATGGACTCTTCGGCCAAGTTGGCAGTGATTTCAGCATCTTCAGGAGCGGTGTACTCCAATTTGCTGCCTTCAACAGGAGCCTCCACAGAAACGGTAATGAAAGAACCAGCCTTTGAAACGGTCTTTTTCAAGTTAGCGGCTTCCTTTGTAGAGTAAACTTCTTCAGTGTTAGCAATGATGACACCAGCACCTGATCTAACCAATTCGGCAGTAACAAATGGAACATTAGCCTTAGGAACAGAAGCAGCATCTAGCAAAGTGATGTGTCTAGCACCAGAGAATTGGTTGAAAGTAGCTTGTAGAGCATATGACAAAGCACCAACACCAGAACCAGGCAAACCAGATAGGAACAAAGCAAAACCTTGTGATGGTCTTGGTGGATGAGAAGTTCTCAAGATCTTGACAACTTCTGGATAAGAGAACCAAGCTGGAATTTCAGTACCATCTCTCAATCTCTTTCTTAATTCAGTACCAGAGATAGAAAGGGTTTTGGTGCCGGATTCCACCAAATCAATTGGGGAGTATCGGTCTTCATCTGGTAAGTAAGTAACCATTCTGAATGGAACCAACTGAATTTCCAATTCACTTGCAAACTTCTCAACTAAATCTTGAGCGTCATAAGGACCGTAGAATGGAACACCTTGGGAGTTAGAACCTGGACCAGCATGGTCTCTTCCGACGATGAAGTGAGTAGCACCATAGTTTTTTCTAATAATGGAATGCCACACAGCTTCTCTGTCACCAGCCATTCTCATGGCCAATGGTAACAAAGATAGTTTAGCCATACCGTTTGGATATTTCTTAATGATCTCTTGATAGACCTTGACTCTGGTGTGGTGGTCAATATCACCTGGCTTAGTCAAACCAACAACAGGGTGAATCAATAAATTAGCAAGTTTGTCCTTGGCAGCTCTGACAGTTAATTCTCTGTGGGCTCTGTGCATTGGGTTTCTTGTTTGGAAAGCAACAACCTTCTCCCAGTGTCTGTATAAGAACTCGGATCTCAATTGAGCCGGAGTCTTTCTCAATTCAGTGTAATCATAGTGCTTTGGTAAGTGGATAGCTTGAAGAGAACCGCCAACATAAAAGTCACCAGCAGTGTCAAACAAATATCTGATAGCTGGATGTTCTGGATCGCCTCTGAAAACCTTCTTAGCTTCAACTTTCTTGTCTGGCTTGTAAACGTCAGCAACAGTCAAGATGGCCAAAGAAGCACCATCTCTTGGGTCTCTCAAGACAACTCTGTCTTCTGGTTGCAGACTGGAAGCAGTTTCCTCGTTCAAGTCTAAAGTGATCGGGATGGTCCAAACGGTACCGTCGGCTAATCTCATTTGAGAAACAACAGAGTCATAGTCCTTTTGGGTCAAGAAACCAGTTAATGGAGAGAAACCACCATTCAGAATCAGTTCCAAATCACACAATTGTCTATCAGTCAAATTGATTGATTTTAGAGTAGGAGCTTCCTTCAACAATTCACCTTTGATTGGAGCATCTCTTTCAATCAAATCTTGCAAAACGCCACCGTGAGGAGTCAACATTTTCTTGTTTCTGTTCTTTTGAGATTACTTCTTTCGAGCCGTTGATTTCAACTTGATCTTGAAATATGGAGAACTATGGCTCATTATTAGATTAACGGCAGTTAAAAACTTCCATATTATGGAAATGCTTTGGTTTTATAGGCAGCTGAAAAATTGTCCAAATCAACAAAACTGTGGCTCCATATGAGGTTTTAGCGGTTCAGGAGGTCGGAGTTTGGTGGAATGTGCGCCTTCACGTGAGCTGCTGTCAGATTGTGAGAGTCTTGGCACAGCCATGATTTTGAAAACTGTGGCGTTCAGGTACACATGCAATTAATCTTGCGTCGATTTTTGAGTCGATCGACTTTCAGTCTCGTAAGCTATTAGATCAGCAGATTTTTCACTTCGTTTAAAAATTATCAGATTTAATGAGTATCATGGATCATAAGTTTTTTTAATATGGTTGGCATAGACTATATAGGGAATTAACCAAAGAGCAACTTGAAGAAGTATTGGGAAAACCTTCAGAACTTTAGTCTGTATTAGGGAGGCGAATTTTAATAATGCAAGATGATACGATGTGCAGAGAAAACAATTCAATATATTCATTAATTGATACCACTATCTGCCCCGCATCTGATAATGGGTGGCAGTTATAGATATATGGCAGCTCGATTCTAATTTAATACACCACTGGCGGTCCGTCCATATGATTATCAAAAGCATGTCCTCATTAGATTATCAGGTTAAACAGGTCATTTATTGCCATTTTAATAGCTTGAAACGAATAGAAATTTCAGTACGTACACAAACAACTCTTGAACGTTCAAAATTTTATAAAACCTAATTCAACTGGAGATGGATTCTGAAGAAATGGTGTTGATCAAATTGAAGAAAATTAGCATGCATGCTATTTGGTTCTTATATACTCAATTATTAATGCAAGAGAACTGTGCAAGTACATAATCAATATCAACAACGAACAGTTTTCAAGACTTAGACATACCCGCAAATTCTTTCAGTTATCTTCCACTAGCGATCGTCAAAATTTCGAAGCTTATCTGCAACTGCATGCAGCTAGAACCGTCAGAAATATATAGCTCTTGGCCCATAGACTCATGGACATTTCTTCAGAATTCATTTGATGTTACCAAAATATTATAATTATTGGAGTGATATAATTAAACTCCTGTACATAAAGGACACGGGTCCATGACCTGACGTACTGCAATATTGAAAACATGTGGGGTATATATGACCTACAGCCAGCCAGACTCCAGTTTTCGAGCCTCGGCCCTCGAGAATCGACTGACTATAAAACATTAATTTTTGCTGACATTCACTATTTGGTGGCCCCATATATGTTGAGCACAATTATTTATAACTCTTCCATTTTTGGATACCCTGGAAAATCATATGTAGTACAATACATACAGTATACACTCATGCCATGTATTTCAATTGATTTAAATGTCATATATTGGCATTAATTTGCTGGTGTGAACGGCTTGAATAGCACCGGTGGAGTTCGCATATATATATATATATATATTGGTGGGCCTTGGTGCAATAGATCAACGCATGACCATTGTTTATATAATGTGCATGTAAATTATAAGTTATATGCATGTTACCGCTTTTTAGTATAGGCTAAATCATGCAGTAAAAATCAATCCTTGAAGCTGTTAACAATTATAAAATTGTTGTTCCTTTCAGGAAAAAAAACAAGGTTATATATAAACAATTAAGTTTTATAGAAATCTTCAACGTTGTGTACTACACCTACCTCAGCAGATGCAAATTTAATTATAAAAACGTAGTCAATAAAAATTTCAAAATCTTGATATAGCTTAAAATATGAACTCGATCCTTGAAAATTGGCTCCTTTTTTATATACAATTCAAAAATATTTATTTTTCAATATATATGCTATTTCATTCTGAATTAACGTACGAATATACGGTTTGAGTCTCAATTGCTAAAAATTTGCAATTAAACAGAAAAAATGTTTGCTGCTTTTTGTTAATTTATTAAAGTCCTTAATTCCCAATATGTTTTTAAACAAAACAAAAATTATCTAATAAAAAAAATGTTTTTAACTGTGTTTTTATATTTTTTTCAGTTGTAAGTCGTAAATACATTATTTTATAAAAGAAAAACTAATAAAATACAGTTGTTGGTTATATAAAATTTGTTGTAGTGTGATTGGAAAATGGATATAACTATATGATTAGCACATAATTATATTAAGACAATCCAACCCCTTTTCTTTCGTTTGTTACCTGCCAATTTGGGCTTTTTCAGGGTGTTTAGAATTGGCTATATTTGAAGTTTGTAATTTGTTTTGTCTTGATGCAGTTAAAGCAAGAATTTGTTCTACCAATAGTGTAATTGGAGCAGCAGGTTTTTCGAAGTTAGATGTACTAATTTCTGGATGTTGGAGTGGTTGTTTTGGTTGTTGTTCAGAGAGTTCAGACATTTTAGGCTGATCTTGTGGTTGTGGTTGTGGCTGTTGTTGTTTTTGTTGTTCTTG
>JAKTRY010000414.1:0-21038 GCA_030579935.1 Ambrosiozyma cicatricosa | reverse complement strand
GTGGCGGAGCAGTAAAAAGCTGAAAAAAATTAGAGTGAGAATTTAAACCATGGTGTATGCTAGTCTCAAAACTGAAATTGATGACCCTGGTACCCTGAACATTTGAGTATAGTACCCATCGCATTTGTTACCCACCCGTGCACCCTTTGAGGTAGCGAGCGGTTTGAGACACCATATGTGCATTGTACAGGTCCCAGCTTCGCATCAAATCGCCCTCCCCTGGCGCCTGCCATTAGTTTTCACACGAGCTATATATGGTTCTCGGGAGTCGGAATCATATTCGGACTAATTCTGTGGGTAACCACCGCGTACTCTAGTATACTCCAGCAGAACGGTCTACCACATGTGGTAGCTTCCTTGGCACGTATGTCTGTCTAATGAAACTAAACACGTATTCGTCTTATTCGTCTTGATAGTTTTATATTTGCAACAACAAGCAGCAAGCAGCACGGAGAGGAATTGGAATGATCTCTGTCTATGAAATACTGTGGGACGAATGTAGGTGTTTAATCTACAAGATATATAGCAGGGATGAGGTTTCATGGAAATCAGGACAGTATATATCTTATGGGCATAAAAATTGAAGTTTGGCCGAATATTTATGGTAGTGGAAATTTGTTAGCAATTTGCAACGCAACAGGTGAGGATTGCAATTTGCACAGCCAGAGTTCTGCGCCTACACACTTAGCGTTTTCAATTCTGCAGGAGATCGAGTCTTGAGTCTTCGAGTGATGTCAGTGCTCACTGCTCAGTGCTACTGCCAGGCTTCAGCCAAAAAGACCTAAGTCTCAAGGGGAAGAGAAACGAAACACCAACAATCCGATACATCAACAAAGAAGATATCTATCTTGACTATCCTCTTGAATTCCACCTCTTGTTACTCTTTCCTACCCTTTTTTGCCCTCCCTCCAGAGCCTGAACCTGTGATCTGGATCCCGATTCCTTGATCGATCTTGTCTGGCCTGTCCTGTCCTGTCCCTCTATCCTTACCCCTGAGTCTTGATTCACACCAAGACCACCTACAACAACATCAACAGCAACAGTTTGCCTTCTAAAACACGTCAAAATGGACAGCAGGAACAACAAGTCTCCTGATCCATTTCCTTTAGCTGGTGAGGATGACGATACTTACAACAGCAACAATGTATTCCAACAACCTCCAGCAAAACCAGTGAGAACAAGAAAAAGAGGTTTTTCCCTCAGAACACAACTTTTCAACAAGAATATAACACAGGCAGCCACTGATTCCCATCAAGCTGACCAACAACAACAGCAACAGCAGCAGTCTCAATTACAAAATCAACAGTCACAAGATGATATAGAGCTACTTCCTGTTGACAATTCCTATGCACCGGATGATCTGGAGGTGTTTAGACCAACTCCCGGATATCAACTGGCGTCGGATGAATCTGTCATTGATTTGGACCGTGATCCTTTAGTGAAGAAGAAACCAGCCAATACACGCAGACCACACGTCATTATTCGTTACATTCACAACCTTTTTGGTATTGAAGATCCGGTGCCTTCTGTCGGTGGTAGACAAATTCCAATCACGTTGGATCTGAACCATTGCGATTTGCCAATTCAACAGCCTCACCATGGCTCATATCGTCAACATAGTCATAAGGATAATCAACCTTTACTTTTAGATGAACGAACAAATGCTCCTTATTGTAGCAATATGATCACCTCTTCCAAATATACACTTATCAGTTTCTTACCAAGACAATTGATTGCCCAATTTTCCAAATTGGCTAATTGTTATTTCTTGTGTGTTTCCATCTTACAATTGATTCCTTCTTGGTCTACAACAGGTACATCTACCACCATTATTCCATTGTCCATTTTCATCTCCATTTCTATGGCCAGAGAAGGTTATGATGATTTCAGAAGACACAGATTGGATAAAACCGAAAACAACAGGCTCTCAAAAGTGTTACATCAATCTAACAGCTCATTGCATTCCACTCAATACATGAAGAGTGCCACTTCTATGTCTTTCCTAAGAGGCAGTGGACAATCATTCGATTACAATGAGAACTTCGATGATGAATCCGAATTAGAAGAGGCACTCCATGAAGAAAACTCTTTTGCCAACGAGACTCTTCTTGCTGCCAATGGCGTCCAGGTGCAAAAGACAAGATGGAAAAACTTGAAAGTCGGTCAGATCATCAAGATGGACTGTGATGACTGGGTTCCGGCTGATGTTGTGCTTTTAACAAGTACCAATGAAATGGGTGAAGCGTTCGTTGAGACAATGGCCTTGGATGGTGAAACCAACTTGAAATCAAAAGTGCCAAATAATGATTTACATAAACTTGCCAATAAAGTGAGGTCATTGAGTGACATGTCATCAACTACAATCTTATCCGAGGATCCAAATTTAGATTTGTACAATTTTGAAGGTTCTTTAGATCTGCCTGATTTGAACACCCACGAGTTGAAGAAGTATCCATTGGGTCCAGATAATATCATTTATAGAGGTTCCATCATCAGAAACACAGATTGTTGTTTGGGTGTGGTTATCTTCACTGGTGAAGAGACCAAGATCAGAATGAATGCCATTAAGAACCCAAGAATTAAGGCTCCTAAGTTGCAACGGTCCATCAACATGATTGTTGCCTTTATGGTTCTCTTGGTGTTATCTTTGTCTTGCTTGTCATTGATGGGTGAAAGAATCTACTATAATCGTGTCAAAGACACCTATTGGTATCTCTATAAACAGGATGTTGGTGTCGCTGCCACCGTGATGGGTTTCATCATTATGTTCAATACTATGATTCCATTGTCATTGTATGTTACGATGGAGATCATCAAAGTGATGCAGATGCTTTTGATGCAGTGGGATATAGACATGTACCATCAACCTTCAAATACACCGGCTGAAGCGAGAACAGCCACCATTTTGGAAGAGTTGGGTCAAGTGAGTTATATTTTCTCCGATAAGACAGGTACTTTGACGGATAACGTGATGGTGTTTAGGAAATTCTCCGTTGGTGGAACACCTTGGATCCATGACATTGATTTGATCACCAAAGAAGCCGAAATGATGAGTTTGGAAGGTCCTGAAGATGCAAGATCCGTGTTGAGTGGTGGAAGTGGACCAATTAGAGCCGGGTCGGTTCGTGTCACTGGAAGACCAAGCTTGGCTTTGTCTGCACATAACACAAACCTTACTAGACCAAGTATGAGTCCAAGTTTAGTCACTGCTAAGACAGCTAAAGAGATGGAGTATAGTGAAGTGAGACCATTGAAATCTTCATTGGAGTTGATAAGATACATTCAATCTAACCCAAACACAGCATTTTCCAAGAAAGTGAAATTTTTCCTCCTTAGTATTGCTTTATGCCATACTTGTATTCCAAGAAAAGTTGAGACGAAGCTGGGTTCTTCTAGTAGTGATACTATATCATCCATTGACCAAGCTGGTGAGATAGCCAATGCCAGTATTACAGGTGGTTCAGACAAGTCCTCAAATACTCCACCTGGTGCAAGCGCCCGTGCCGAAGATACGGATGCCGAAGATGATGATGAAAGCGTTGAGATTGATTATCAGGCCGCTTCGCCGGATGAACTTGCATTGGTGCAAGCTGCAAGTGACATGGGATTTGTATTTTGGGATAAGAAATTGAAGAAATTGACTTTGAAATTGTATCCTAATGGGTTTGACGAAGCGCCAGTGTTTGAAGATTATGAGTTGTTGGAAGTTGTTGATTTCACGTCTGCCAGAAAAAGAATGTCTTGTGTGGTGAGATTCCCTGATGGGAAGATTATTATGCTTTGTAAAGGTGCTGATAATGTCATTTTGGAAAGGTTGAGAGACGTGCATATGGTTAGCAAGAAACAAAATGAGTTAACTAGAAATGTGAGCCAGCGTAAGAAAACTGAGGCTGAACTGATCTTACAAAAGACTCATGATGAATCCGGTACTCCTATTATTGGAAGATTGTCTACTTCGTCTTTGAAGAGAAGCAGTATTCAGATGAATAGAACTTCAACTAATGGTTCTGACAATTTGCCTGCCATCGATACTGTGTTGGGTAACGAACAAGCTGATCAGGATGTTGGTGAAATTGTCAAGAAATCAAGAAAGTCAATGCAATTGCAACAGAAGGATAAGTATAACTTTACTGAAGAACATTCCTATATCCCACCAGAACAATTAGTCTTGAACGATGAATTTGTTCTAGAAAGAACGTTACAACACATTGAAGAGTTCTCGTCTGATGGTTTAAGAACCTTGTTGTACTCATACAGATATTTAGATGAAAAGACGTATCAGGTCTGGGCCGAGACATATGCAAAGGCCAAGACAGCCATCCATAACAGAGCCGATAAAATTCAAGAGGCAGGTTGTATGTTGGAAAACAATTTCGAGTTGTTGGGTTGTACCGCCATTGAAGATAAGTTGCAAGAAGGTGTTCCTGAAGCAATTGAGAAGTTGAGAAGAGCAGGTATTAGAATGTGGATGTTGACTGGTGATAAAAGAGAAACTGCAATCAATATTGGTTACTCCTGTAAATTGATTAGAGATTATTCTACAGTGGTTATCTTGTCCAATGAATCCGGTGATATGAGTGATTTAAGTTCGAAGATGTCTGCCGCTGAGTTGGAAATTGATGCTGGTAATGTTGCCCATATTGTCATTGTCGTTGATGGTTCCACTTTGGGTGAAATTGAAAAGGATATCACGCTTATGACTTTGTTCATCTCGTTGGGTGTCAAAGCCAACTCCGTGATCGTCTGTAGAGCATCACCTTCACAAAAGGCCATGATGGTTGAGAAAGTGCGTCAATTGGATAAGTCTAAAGTCACCTTGGCCGTCGGTGATGGTGCCAATGATATCGCCATGATTCAAAGTGCTGATGTCGGTGTTGGTATCACTGGTAAAGAAGGTTTACAAGCTGCAAGAACATCAGATTACTCAATTGCCCAATTCAGATTCTTATTGAAGCTATTGTTAGTTCATGGCCGGTATAACTATATCAGAACTTCCAAGTTTGTGCTTTGTACTTTCTATAAGGAGTTGTTCTTCTACTTGACTCAATTGCTTTACCAAAGATACACTTTATTCACAGGTTCCTCATTGTATGAGTCCTGGTCATTGTCCATGTTTAACACTTTGTTTACCTCTTTGCCTGTGTTGTGTGTTGGTATGTTCGATAAAGATCTAAGACCATCTACATTATGTGCTGTTCCTGAATTGTACTCGCTGGGTAGAAACTATGAGTCTTTCAACTTGAAGTTGTTTTTGTTGTGGGTATTGTTGGCTGCCACGCAAGCCACTTCATTGGCCTTTTGTCTTTGGTTTACATTTGGTTTCAATGCTTTAATCGATAACACGACTTATCCATTAGGTGTGGTTTTGTTCACTGTTTTGATTATCATCATCAATTGCAAGTGTAACATTATCGAAATGCACAGTATTTCCAAACTGTCAATTATTGCCTGGCTTGTTTCTGTTCTTGGTTGGTTAGCATGGTGTGTATTGTTGAACTTCCTGTACAAATCAAGAGACAACATTATTTTCTACGTTGCTGATGGCTTAACTCAGCATTTCGGTACAGATGTTACTTTCTGGGCCACAATATTAGTGTTGACAATTGTTGGATTATCTATTGATTTAGTTTTCCAAGCAGTGAAAGTGATTGCGTTCCCTAACGACTCAACGATATTCCAAAGACTAGAGAAGAAGCCAGCAATTAGAAGAAAACTAGAAATGAATGCCTTTGAAGAGATGAAACAAGGTTGGACATGGATGCACGAGTCTCAACTGGTTGAACAAGACATTGAATCATATCCTAAATTCAAGAGACGTTTCTATAACTTTAGATCATTTCTTAAAAAAGGTTCATTGCATCCAACCAAAGCAACTCAATTCAGAAAGAGAAAAGCCACAATTGTTAGTCCTACGGAGCTGCCTCCTAATTTCCCATCTACTGTCAAACTTTCAAGCACTGACCGTTATCAAGAAGAGATGTTGCCTAGTGGTAAGATCATCAGACAAAGAGTCGGGGTTGAAGAGAACAGTCATCATACTTCTGGTACCAAGAGTCGTATATTTATGAAGAAGAAAGATGATGAAAATATTGAGGATATCTTGGAAAGACGTATGGAGGATCTTGAACGTGAGTGAATTTGATTATCTGATTTTTTCATTGCTTTTAAGTCACTGTTATTGTTTTCAAAACCTTGCTTTTTCCCCATGTTTGCTGTCATTGGCTTTTTTTACATTTTTCACCATTTTCATTCTCATTTTACTTTTTTTTCTTTTTTTCACATTTTCACTTCCTCATGGCTTTAGTTTGATTTTCTCTTTTTTTATATTCTTTCCTTGTCATTTGCTTTTCTGAACTTGTTATTTTATTTTCTTCTCGTGTTATCTCTCTCTACATTATATAGTGTACAACAGTTAGTTACATCATTCATTCTGACTTTTATATTTGTTTTCCTACATTTTTTCATTTGTCCTGATTTTTTTCCCTCGTTATTTACAAAATTCAATGTAATTGCATGTATATGCGTATATTGCTAATTGGTACTTCGATGCTAGAAAGAACAAGAGTCGGAAGCTGAAAAATGTTTCAAATATTGTATTTACAGTAGCTAAAGTGCACAGGCTTGGCCTGACAGCATCATTGGGTTGAAAACGAAAGCGAATAATAGTAATGGGTAAAACTAAAATATAACAAGGGGACTAATTAACATATGGCAATTAGGAAAAGGTGGATCGAATTTGAAAAGAAGGGGAAAGAGAAAGACTTAGAGAATAATAAGACTTAAAAAGGAAATAAACTGGACAAAACAAAGAAAAAAGTACTAACACCTAGATGAGCTTCTTGGATTGCTTTTGGTTGTATAAAGTGATGAACAAAGTGTCCAAAGCAGCAATACCAGCCAGGATAGCACCAGTTAATTCCTTGGACTTCTTGTCGTTGAAATCAAATCTGAACTTACCGGTTTCGTTACCGTAGTAAGCAGCGGTACCGATGACAGCAGTCAAAAACACTTGAGAGGTGGCAACTGGGTTTTCTTCGACAGTGGTTCTGACACAGGTGTAGAAGTTGTTAGCAGTGGTAGCAACAGAGTTATAAATCTTTTGAAAAAAGTTCTTGACTTCTTCTTCCTTTTCTGGCAAGGACTTCTTGAAGTCATCAACCTCCTTAGCGGCGGCAGCGGTCAGGTCGTCCAGCTTGTGCTTAGCATCCTTCTTGAAGTCATCAACTCTGTGGGAAGCATCCTTGACGGCATCGTTCAGGGAGTCAGCAGCCTTGTTGGCTTCTGTCTTCAACTCTTTTTCAACTTGGGCGGCGGATTTAGTGTTGGACCTATGACAATAGTGATAAGGTGGGGTATGATTTTCATATTTCGGAGCTGTGCCACAATCGGGATTATAACCATCGTTATCAGTCACTAGGGCATATACATTCCAAATTGGAGATCAGTTTATTAGAATGGCAAGAGCATATAGGATAGTAAGTCGTTGAAAAGGGAAGCTCAATGATATATTTCTCAACTGGAAGGGTGGTGCCGACTTTCACATGCTGCTGGCGTCAAGAGCCGTGAATAAAACCAATATTGATATGCTTAGTGTGATGGCAATTGGTATTATACGCGATAGTGACTGATAATTCGGTTGATGGACACAATGATTGAAATATAACGCAAGACAGTGAGTTAGTAAACTGAAGCTTTGGGTTTTTAAGGGAACAGTTTTTGAAGTGATTGCCAACGGGGACACTCATTCACCCTTAAAAAGTGGCTATCTGGGTATCAATGTGACGAGACCAACGGATATTGAGACGGTGAACATACATTTTTGGTTGTGATTATGAGTCAGACTAGCTGTTGATTGGGTTCTAAGAGGCAAAAAGAGGCAAAGAGCAAACAGCAGTCAGTCAACTGAAATGAAGTGTGGAATAGCTCTCCCTCTAGCTTGCCTTCCAGGAATCCAGAATCCACCCACTCGAGTGTCGCTGCTCTCCCACACTCTCACTCACTCTGTTTGCAGCACCCATACTTATGTCACCCCATTTCCAGCCATAAAAATGGCATCATCTTACACCTTCCTTCCCATGACTCCTTTCCTACATAGCTGATCCTTGTATATTCCTTCGCTGTTCTCTAATTATTGGCAACTCATGAACACAGTGATCAGATTGAATATCACAAATTGGAAGCAGTCGATATAGACGAAGCTTCATTGGTTGAAGGCTGAAGGTTTCAATGCGTGCTTTGAAGATTGAACCCCACCAGTAGTTACCTCAAAGGTGCCATCACATAAAAGGGGGGGACTGCATCACCCAACTGACCTTCCTAATCTGGCCTATTTCTTGATTAGCTCACCCTGCCATAGCCCCTACTAGCCACACTGCCCCATTTGAGGCTTGACAAAATTTCATCTAATTTCACCCCGGCCAGTTTTTATGCTGTGTACGTAATCCAAGGCAGGGTAACTCTTTAGCTGCAGTTTTAACAGGTCACGCTATCCTCACGTGATTCACAAATAACTTTGCAAACCCTGGTAGTGCGCGACCCATGAAAATAAATTTTTCACTTTGGTATGCCCAATGTTGGCTCACGCATGCATCGTGTGCTAGAAAGTAGGCACCCTTCATCATGATTTACCTGTCTTCATGCATACGTTACAACACTGAACCACTCTATCTTCTGAAAAAGTTACTTCCAATAACTACACTAACACATAGCAAACAAAAATGGGTGCCTACAAATACTTAGAAGAGATTCACAGAAAGAAGCAATCCGATGTCATGAGATTCTTGTTGAGAGTCAGATGTTGGGAATACAGACAAAAGAACGTCATCCACAGAGCTTCCAGACCATCTGCCCCAGAAAAGGCTAGAAAGTTGGGTTACAAGGCCAAGCAGGGTTTTGCCATCTTCAGAGTCAGAGTTAGAAGAGGTAACAGAAAGAGACCAGTTCCAAAGGGTGCTACTTACGGTAAGCCAACCAACCAAGGTGTTTCTCAATTGAAGTACCAAAAGTCTTTGAGATCTACTGCTGAAGAAAGAGTTGGTAGAAGAGCCGCTAACTTGAGAGTTTTGAACTCTTACTGGGTTAATGAGGACTCAACCTACAAGTACTACGAAGTTATTTTGGTTGACCCACAACACAAGGCCATCAGAAGAGATCCAAGATACAACTGGATTGCTAACCCTGTCCACAAGCACAGAGAAGCTAGAGGTTTGACTTCTATTGGTAAGAAGTCTAGAGGTATCAACAAGGGCCACTTGTACAACAACACCAAGAAGGGTAGAAGACACACCTGGAAGAAGCAAAACACTTTGTCTTTGTGGAGATACAGAAAATAAGGCATTTGATTTCATTGTTTCAGTGGTCAAACCAAAAACTTGGTCACTTGATGTTTTGAATTAGCTTAATTTTATTCCCCTACAATGACTTGTAGTGTCGTTTGTGATGTTTTAAACTTGGTTCAGTGGTTTTGAATTGGTGTTGATATTTTTGTATTGATATTGTTTGTACTCTGTTTGTATACCATGTTTTCCTAAATGTTACAACTTCATTGCTGTTAAAAAAGATTGACTGTAAATGGATTATAGCTGAAGTAGAAACTGATTTTGTATTTGAAATCTGAGTTGAGAGGGTCCCATGAGTGTGCGCGACGCAAACTTTTTAGACTATTTCTAACGTATTAAATAGGCACATATATTATGTAGCTCTTGAAACATGGATTCAGATACTTGAGAATAGATTCATGTTGATGATAGCTTTGATCAAACTTCAAAGTGATCATAAATATAATATGATTGAAGTCAGAGTGAAAATATTGGAAGTTGGAAATTTGGAAAATGACTTGGGCGAAGTTCAAACAGTCGCCGGAGTCAGACGAGTCAGAGACTAGTAGAGTGCATTTCGCTTCTGCAGAAGTCACGGTGGAGTCAGTGGGAGAGATCGCTCAAATTGGACCTTAGTACTTCTTACTTAAGCTTATAAGTCATACAGCTGCACCACCTGTGAGTGGGTGACCTGTGAAACTCTTCCTTCTTTTTTTTAGCTGAACTACATTCTTCATCTTGTATATCGTTTCCTTGTCAAGTTTGTCATTATCGAACAGCATATCCAACCAAAAACACACTGATTCTTAGAACAATGGCAAAATACACAAAAACCGCTATTTTATCCGTCTACGATAAGACTGGCCTTCTCGACTTAGCCAAAGGCTTGGTTGCCGCCAACGTCAGATTGTTGGCCTCAGGTGGTACTGCTAGACTCTTGAGAGAATCTGGTTTCCCTGTTGAAGATGTTTCCTCTGTCACGCATGCTCCAGAAATCTTGGGTGGTAGAGTTAAGACTTTGCATCCTGCCGTTCATGGTGGTATCTTGGCTAGAAATATCGAATCTGATGAAAAAGATTTGGCTGATCAAAAGATTGAAAAAGTTGATTTCGTCGTTTGTAACTTGTACCCATTCAAGGAGACAGTTGCTAAGATCAACGTCACTATTCCGGAAGCCGTTGAAGAAATTGACATTGGTGGTGTCACCTTGTTGAGAGCTGCTGCTAAGAACCACTCCAGAGTTACCATTTTGTCTGATCCAAATGATTACTTGCAATTCTTGGAAGAGTTGAGGGCTGGTGATATTTCCGCTGAACTTAGAAACAAGTTTGCTTTGAAAGCTTTTGAACACACTGCTGATTATGATGCCGCCATTTCTGATTTCTTCAGAAAGAAATACTCCGAAGGTGAATCTCAATTGACTTTGAGATATGGTGCCAACCCACACCAAAAACCAGCTCAAGCTTTTGTTACAGATGGTGAATTGCCATTCAAGGTTTTGAGTGGTTCTCCAGGTTACATCAACTTGTTAGATGCTTTGAACTCATGGCCATTGGTTAAGGAATTGAAGGCTTCTTTGGGTTTGCCTGCCGCTGCTTCTTTCAAGCACGTTTCTCCAGCTGGTGCCGCTGTTGGTTTGCCATTGTCTGACATTGAAAAGAAGGTTTACTTTGTTGATAACATTCCAAACTTGACTCCATTGGCCAATGCTTATGCCAGAGCCAGAGGTGCTGACAGAATGTCCTCATTCGGTGATTTCATTGCCTTGTCTGATATTGTTGATGTCGCCACTGCTTCTATCATCTCCAAGGAAGTTTCCGATGGTGTTATCGCCCCAGGTTATGAGCCAGAAGCTTTGGCTTTGTTGAAGGCTAAGAAGAAGGGTAAGTACTGTGTCTTGCAAATTGATCCAGAGTACACTCCAGGTCCAGTTGAATCCAGACAAGTTTTCGGTATCACATTACAACAAAAGAGAAACGATGCCGTTATCAACGCTTCTTCATTCAAAGAATTCGTCTCCAAGAACACCAACCTGACCAAACAAGCTGCCATTGACTTGACCGTTGCCACAATTGCTTTGAAATTCACTCAATCCAACTCTGTGTGTTACGCCAAGGACGGTATGGTTGTCGGTTTAGGTGCTGGTCAACAATCCAGAATTCACTGTACCAGACTTGCAGGTGACAAGGCTGATAACTGGTGGTTCAGACAACATCCAAGAGTGTTAGGTTTCAAGTGGGCTAAGGGTGTCAAGAGACCAGAGAAGTCTAATGCCATTGATTTGTACGTTACTGGTCAAATCCCAACCCAAGAACCAGAAAAATCAGAATATGAATCCAAGTTTGCTGAAATACCCGAACCGTTGACTGCTAAGGAAAGACAACATTGGTTGAACAAGTTGGCCAACGTTGCCTTGTCTTCTGATGCTTTCTTCCCATTCCCAGATAATGTTTACAGAGCTGCTAGATCAGGTGTCAAGTACATTGCTGCTCCTTCTGGTTCTGTTATGGACAGAGTCGTTTTTGATGCTGCCGATTCTCAAGATATTGTTTATGTCGAAAACCCTATCAGATTATTCCACCATTAGTTCTTGTTTTTAGTTTTTGTTTTCACTTTTTATTTTTATATTTCTGTTTAGCTAGTCAGGTTGACCTGTGTACTTCATAATTCAATTTCATTTTTAAGTTTTACTAATTTTCAGAGTTAATACGATTAATAACATATAGGTAAACGCATAACAGTATTAAGAGTTAAGCCATACACAAATAAATTGATAAATAGAATAAATGACAATATACTATATTATAAAACAATACAAAAAATAAGAAACACAAGTGAAACAAAAAAATAATAAACGGATAATTGGATGAAACAAAAGGTTAAAAGTTTTTAAATAAAAAATTGTAATTGTGAATGTTGATAAAAGATAGCTATGATTGTAATTAGAAAAGGCAAGGAATAAACAACACGTTTACGGTTTAGTAGACCAGGTAGACAAAGAAGTCTTAGTAGTCCAACTGTGAGTCCATTTACCTGAACCCTTACCAGTATCATTGTGGTTTTGGTTTCTTGGTTGGAACAAACCTTCAGCAAATGAAGGAAGTTTTGTAGAACCATCGGTAAGCTTGGTGTAGAAGCTCAAACCCTTCATACTACCAACAACAGCTGGAGCAGCAATGATAACAACCAGCAAGATGACAACGAAAACATACAAAGTAGCATACTTTCTCACCATTCTCTTTCTCAATCTAGCTTGTTTCAGAGAATAAATTGGTGGTCTAATTTGTCTACTTGGTTTCAGCCAGAACAACATCAGAGAGTGCCATCTATCAACCAATGGAATACACAAGATTGGGAATTGACAAATCAAAATAATGTGACCCAAGATAAAGTCACCAGCGAAATGGGACATTTCAATGATCTTGGCACAGAATTCTCTTGATGGTTGAGTCAAAGCAGCACCACCTAAACCAGAACCATACCACTTACCAGTCCAGAAAGCAATGTTGGCGTGATCATTCTTGAATTCTCTAGTTAAGAACAACAGGGTCATAAGCTTGAAAATCATTCTTTGAACGTAAATCATAGTGATCAGACCAACTAACATTCTAGCGAAGTTGAAACCTTCAGTAATCCACATAACAATGAAGAAGACGATGTGAACAATAACGGCAATACCATGAGCAACACCAGCCATGACAGCACCAGTCTTCTTACAGCATAGACCTAACAATGGACCAGCACAACAACCCATACCCATACAGAAGAACAAGACACCCATATCAATGACAATAGGAGCCAAAGCACAGATAACCAATCTCAAAACAGAGTTGACCTTAACAATATCATCAGTGACACCTGTTTGGGCATTGATGAAAGTGTAGGCCATGAAACAACCAGCAGTGTAGATAATACATGGTAAAGTGTCACCAACAAAGACGTTAGATCTGTGTGCTCTAGCAGCATCACCAGCAGCCTTTTCAGAGTCATCACCAATAGCCTTTCTCTTGAAACCAGTAACTCTTGATCTAGCCAGTCTAACGTAACCAACCCAAGAGTTTCTGTGCCATTTGGTGTTACCTCTTGACAACCATCTGATGAAATCTCTGTAATCAATGAAGTAATCTTCCCAAGCAAACTGATGTGGGTTGAAAACAAATGGTGAGAACAATAAGGAAACGATAATAGCCCAAAACCATAGTAAAGCTGGTTGCCAGTGAGCAACAGTACCGAACAACAACATGACACAACATCTAGCACCAACGTAAATGGTGGAGTCAGCAAATCTAGAGTATAAAACAGAGAATGGAATTCTGGCAGTGGCAAAACCTCTACCGGTTGAAATATATCTAGCACCACCAACGGTAACATCATTCAATAAAGACATAGCATAAATTTGGGCAACGAAAACTTCAAACAACGGAGACAAGGACATGAAATGTCTAGCGAATCTGTAAGCACACTTCCAGACACCCTTTTCAATCAATTCTTGGACAAGCAATGGAATGAAAGAAATGAAGAAAACAATGAAAATTGATAAAGTATAACGTCTAATCCAATCAATAGCAGGCATCAAGTTGTAACAACCAAGAGGATACATGACATCAGTAATTGGCTTATTTCTGTCGTAGATACAAATGATGGATTCGTGAGCCAAAGAGTTCAAGTTAATTAAAGTCAACATAAACATTTGCAAGGACAAGTGAATGAACAAGTTATTGATATGGAAACCCAAGTGAGCATAGTAGAAAGACAAGAATCTATCCAATGGTAATTGAGTACCCAAGTAGTAGTATTCTCTTGATAACATTTGTTCACCCATACCTGCACCAATCTTAGTAGTGAAATTCAAAATGGAGCCGAAACCTAAATCTCTACCCTTACCACATTGGAAATATTCACAATGCTTAATTCTACCACCTCTGCACACGGCAGTCATACCGGCATAAATATCTTCGTTCAAATGCAAACCCTTCTGAGCCTTAGAAACACCACCTCTGGTGTACATAAAAATGACGTTCATGAAATCCGGATGACCATAATGCAACTTAGCACCAATTTGAGACAATGTTCTAGCAAACAATGTACCGAAAGTTTGTTCCTTACCAGCAGCAACATCACCCAAAATACCAGAGTTCTCAGAGAAAATATACTCTCTGGCACCAACGATGGCAACAGGGTGGTTAACCTTACCCGGATCAGACTTCAAAGCAGGAGCATATGGGTTAGAGTGTTCAACGTTTAATTCTTCGAATTCAGCCAAGACAGATCTAATCTTCAAACATTCTTCCAAATAGTTATCTTGATTGGCATCAATGACTTCCAAGTACTCACCTCTGGTGAAAATGATAGCATGGTTTTGATTATCGGACTTACCATCACCCAAAATTGGGTTACCTGATAATTGCACTCTGAACTTAGGTCTTCTTCTACCATTTTCCATAATTTCACAGTGACCATCAATCATAGCAGAGAAAATTCTTGGTTCTTCACCTTCATTGACAGGAGGTTCTTCATCCAAGTACGCAATTTGCAAATCTGGGTAAGCACGCAACAAGAATTCAGCGTTTTCCAATTCTTCAGGCTTGAACTTGGTCAATCTTTGCATGGAAACACAGAACTTGAACTTTCTTCTAGCCATTCTTTCCAATTCTCTCTCTAAACCTTCAGCGTTACCACCGAACATTTGAACAATTTCTGGATTCTCAACACGGTACAACAACTTGATAGCTCTAGCGTAATTCATGAAACCGGAAACAGTTCTGTACAAAGTTTGTGATCTCAAAGAGGCCCAAATTCTGGTTCTCAAGGTGTATTCTGGAGCAGCGGACTTGAAACCAATACAGTAGAATGGCAAATCATCAATTTCAGCCTTCATACCGTTATCTTCTTCCTTTTCATCACCGTTTTCGAAAGCAGCAGTTTCTTCAGCCAAAATCTTAGTATCCTTAACAAAACAGTCCCATTCAACTGGGTGTAATTGCTTCAAGTATTCTAACAAGGTAACTCTGGAGAATTGATCATCTTCTCTGATAATTTCTCTCAAAGACAACAAAATCTTTTCAGAATAGTGAGGAACGAAAACAGTGAAAGTTGGCATGTTATCAACAGGAAGTGGTTCTGGAATTGGAGTGGCTAAAGATTGGGCAAAGAAAGAGATACGTCTTTCAGCTTCAGAGTCCTTAGGGAAGAATTCAGTTTCAAAGTTGTTATCATCTTGAGAAACGAAGAAAGTTGGAGCTCTCAAAGTACGCTTACCTTCAACTTCAGATGGAACTTGGTGGTACAACAACTTTTGAACGTGATCAATAGCTAACAAATGTTCTCTGTACATGGAAATAACAATAGCATTCCAAACTTGAGAAATCAATACCTTTGGCTTGTACTTGATTTCCATATCAGTGGTGGCCAAAACCTTAGAGTAAACTCTCTTTGGCAGTCTAGTGAAAATGTTTCTCCATGGAGTCAGAATAGAAATACCCAAGTAGAAAGATCTACCAACAGAGAAACAACAGTTGACCAAAATGTACCACATATAAGTATCCAAGAAGAACAAAATCAAATCAGTGGCGTACATCAAACCCAAAGTAATCTTAGCTTGCTTAGAACAGATGATGTTATCGTACCAAGCTTCACCAGTACATCTCATGGACATGGTAGACAAGTTTCTTATAGGGTCTCTCAAGGACAAAATCAAGAAGAAATAAGATTCGGTAAACTTGGCAATAAAGACAATGAACCACAAAAACCAAGACAGGTACATATCCAAACCAGACAATGTGCTATAAGAAGCAGTAAAGGTTTGAGAAGAAACATATTTTCTAGTGGACTTCTTCATGTACGACGTGAATAAACCACCTAGTGGCATAGCAGCAAAGAAAACAATAGTAGCAAGGGCAATGAAGAAGGAAACAACGGAAACAACATGGGCGGCCTTAGACTTGTAAGTAAGTCCAGCCCAGGCAAAAACGAAAATGACAGGAGCAAGGTTGATACCTAGAAGAAGAAGCAAGAACATCAATCTTCTAGTTAAATGTTGAGCACCGGCCCACTTTCTTGGGACAAACATCCACTCAAACAGAGTAGCGAAAATGTTCAAAACACAAGCAATGGTACCACCTAAAGCAGAAGAAGCCCACTTGGATGAAGCCAATGGTTGATTGTTCAACACTTGAACATAGTTGTGGGTGTATAAGGTTGGGGAGTTGTAAGCACAGTACATCCAGTAAATAGGAACGTGAATAATCCAGATACGAGAGAAGTTGGTCAAAACATGTAACCAGGTTCTGATTTCCTTATAAGTCTTGAAGAAGACATTAGCCCATTCAACATCACCAAGCTTGGAATATCTTTCTGAAGGATCCAAGTCAACCAATCTTGAGCCATCTTCAAACACGATTCTAGAAATACCTTCTGGATACCAGAACAATTGATTGATATCATCATAACCAATAATCTTGTTGTGATCCTTTTCTCTCTTAACATAACGACCATCAACAATTTCATAAACTTGAGCTCTAATGAAACGGTACAAAGGAGTGATGATTCTGTTCAAGAAATCACCTTCAGCGACAGGTTCAGTCGATTGCTTGACAGCCTCAGATTCCAAGTGATCGGAAGCACACTTATAGATGAAACAGATACATTCTGGAGTGAATCTAATTTGATTAGCTTCACCCCAAATCAATAAATAAAGAGCAATGTGTCTAACCTTTTCAATTGGGGATAAAGTATTCATTTTAGCTTTCCATCTGTAATCAGCGGCATCCAAAGAGTTATCACCTTCCAATTCAGACAATGTTCTATCAACTTCTTCACCATTATCTTCCATTGCTTGTCTAGCTTTCTTGGACTTCTTCTTGGCCTTTCTAGCCTTTCTAGAAAGTTTACCAACGTTCATGTTTCTGAAACCAACTTCATCATCCAAATCAAGTTGAGCAGCGAAATACCACTTCTTGTAGTTAGCGGAATCACCACCGATATAGTCAGCATGTAATGAAAGCAAAGCTTGTGCAGGGGACATTCTGGAGGCTCTGGAATCCAACATAGTCATAAAGTAATCAAACATGTTTCTCATGGAATCTCTTTGGAAACCAAACTTGTTAGACAAATCAATGAAAACATCCTCAATTTGTTCAATGGTAACAGGAGCTTGGTTATCAGCAGTCCAGGCTGGGAAAGGATCTGTTGGAAGGGCAACCATAGCAGATTGGTCGTATGGACCAGCACCGTAGACTGGAGTAGAGGCACCAGAAGATCTTGGACCACCATAACTCATTTGAGAAGGAGTGTACTGAGTACCATAACCTTCATATGGGGTACCTGGAACACCACCTGGACCATATGAGAAATCAGAGTATGCTTCCGGATCACGGCTGTTAGGTTGATCATAGTAGCCTTGTTGATTCAAGTTTGGATCAGATGAATATTGTTGATCATAGCCTTGTTGGTAAAAATCATTTTGATCATAACCCCCTTGATCATAGCCTTGTTGATAGCCACCTTGTTGTTGGTAGTAAGGATCTTGTTGATCATAGTAATCTTGACCTTGGGCAGGTTGTGCGCCCGGTGCACCTTGTTGAAAATTATCGTTGGAAGGGTTATAGCCATCATTGTAATAGCCTTCCTGTCCTTGTTGATTTCCACCAGCGCCAGCGCCACCAGGGGCTCTATTGGCGTCGTAGTTGTAAGACATCTATATGGAAAGAACGGTTTTCGAAGTTCGGGCTGTTGTTAGTACGGTGAGTCCTATAAATTTGACGTAGTGGAAAAAAGAGGAAACAGAAAGCTGGAAAAAAACGATTGGGCCCAGTCAGGCAGTGGGTGTATTGGTGCCACGATATTTTTAGTGACAAAAAAGTCGAGCGACCATCTGTAGGCTGTTCGCTGTCTGAGTTTCCGTGCGTCTCAAGTTTCAACAGACAGGTCACGTCAAATGGGCATTTTCCAACTTGTATGTCTGATCAAATGGAATGTACATACCTTGATTTAGATTTCTATGCAATGATGAGTGGAATAAGAAAAAAAGAATGTAAACTTTTGATGAAATCAAAGGAATTTGCACAGATTCAAATTTGTGGATTCCTGTTTCTCAGTTGATCTGATCTCAAAGTCGAAAAGACCAGTGAAAGTTGTTTTTGGGGGTAGCGAGTGATTGGAGAACAGTAAAATCAACTATCCAATGATCAGGATCAAGATGATGTGATGGATGGATTGGAGATAAACACGATATAAAAGGAGGTTTGAAAAGAAAGAAAGAGAATGGGAAGAGATAAAAAGAGGTTCAGAAGTACAGAGGGATAAGGGATGGGATCGATGGGAACAGCGTACTGAGCTGAGAGAACACGTCGTGCGCCAACTGCAAAAGCGAAAAAAAAAACAAGAAACAGCAATAATTAGCTTAGCTTAGGTTAGCTGACCACAGCCAATGATTTATGTTGAATGCGGGCGTAATTTGTGAATCAGCTGGTCAGTGGCCTGGTAGTTCCAGAAGCGGCGTAAATCAAACCCAGCTTTAGCTCCTAAAAAACAAACACGTTTCTACGGTGCGCGGAATCGCCCCTATTGATCTGTAGATCGCCTTTGAGCCTCATCCCCACACAACACCTTCTCAGACTTCAGGCAGGCCACTTGGTCAACTTGCATACAGCTTATGTATAGGCCGGCCGCCAAATCAAATCTCTCCCGCTTGGGTGTCACGGTGCTCTACTTGCAATCAACTCGACCACGTTGCTGCGCAACTTATAATAAGGGGGCATGAGCATGAGCTCCATATATAGAGCTGGAATTGCTGTCCACATATACGGTGCCTGGAAAATCTCTTGACAAATTCCAAAATTGCACAATTCGTGTGAAAGCCGGCAGGTCTTACTAGGTTTTCAGCTGACAAACCATATTTTTGCGCATATACTGGTTTATGTGTACATACAACAATTTACAGAAACATTTCAACTGCCAGGCTCCAACGAAGATATCATGATTCATAAGAACATAAACACATGCTCAAAAGGAACTTTATATCATCAAGTATATAAGAGGTCCTAATTTTGGAATGCCAGAATTTATTTACCTCTGTATTCTTGAAAAGGAATTAAGTAATGGCATAAGAAGCTGATATCATTCCAGATATAGAATTCGAACTATATAGCAATGGCAATAGGAAATGGAAAAGGAAGAATTTTGAATTTATTCTAATTTTACACCAAAAAAAAGCAATTGTTGTGTACAAGGCTAGCCAGCCAGAATCTGCAGTTAGCCGAATCAGAAAAAGTGATTATTATGACTCCGCATTATATGCACACAATTTTTCCTACAACTTGGATCATGTGCATGTTTGCCACCAAAGTTCTGAACGAAGTTAAGCATAGACAGTCAGACCTATTAGTCGGCTCATCCGGGAAGAACTATCTCTCAAACGAATCTCCAAGTTCCGATCGGCCCCTTCTATGTGTCCTCAGTTAACTGAGCCTACATGCAATGAGAGATGATAGATCGAAAATTAAAAAGCCGCATTCTATATCGGCTTGACCGCCCTGTGAGACGTGACGTTGTTGTTATCTGCCAGGCAACTGGTTTAAGGGTGTTCAACATTAACCTAATTAGGAAGGAGGCAGATTCAAAACCCAGAACCCCCCTTCCCCAGCTACAAGCTAGACAACCAAAACTTTACAAGACTTTTCAAGACCACACGATGGACGGATCTTCAGAAACCTTCAATTACCACCCAATTGATACACGCATTAATTCAATTGGTTAAAACTTGAAAAACAGACTGCTGGTAGTACATCGTACGTTGCAACTTTCAACTTAAACAGTACAACAGATAAATTTTTAACTTAAATCAAAAAAATTTCAAAGACCAAATCCCTGAATTTATCCTGATTATAGATTGCCGGACCATACGCGCTAAAAAAGACAACACGATCGATATTTTCTTAACTGCCCAGGGCAAAAAAAACTTCACCACACGTACTCAATCTGAAAAAACAACGAAAATATTTTGGATCCTTCTTTGGTGTGCATGTAAAGATTGGAATCGTCCGTATTGATTATTTGTTCCCTGTTCTTTATCATAATCAAGGGAATATGGAAGTTTAATTAAAAAAACAATATACTTTTGGAATATACAATTTCCCAACCGAAAGATAACTTATTTGATGAAGTTGTAAAAATAGAACTTCAAGCTCGGTCAATATTATATCCGGTGATCGGATCGATGTCATATCAATTAATTATTGAAAAACTACAACCTCTTAACCAGCTACTTTAAAAGTAATTAATTATAAGCACGTTGAATATTTCGACATTCAAAATCGCATCCGTATATGATTCGTACATGCACATATGTCACATATAGTATGGCTACATGTAAATGAGTTTAAAATTAACGTTGTATACGTTTATCATTGTTGTAGGCTGTGTCATTGCTGTTAATGTGGGAAAACTTCAAAGCTAACGATCGAAAAGCATATGTTTTCAGTAGCTTGATATTGCTACAAATTTTCACTACTCAGAGGTCTCAATTGAGACTTTGCAAAGACTTTGACATATGTCATGTTTGATATCTTGCTTCATATTGAATTAAGGAACAATATTTTTATTTTTCCACCACCGTCGAAATCGCCTCTCTAAGTCAACGCGCACATACAAACGTGGAGCTCAAATTTTTTTGATCATCTCACAAATTCAGACAGGCATTTGGCACGCTGGAAAGAAGCTCTC
>JAKTRY010000413.1:0-21160 GCA_030579935.1 Ambrosiozyma cicatricosa | reverse complement strand
CGCGGGTACGCCTTCAGCTTTCCCGCACTTACCCTATTGGGACATCCTGCTATCTCCACTTAGCCTATCTCTAGCCAGTCCCAATTTCCCATAACCACTCCCTACAAGGAAAGAATTTGCCCGCGTAGCGTAATGGTTAACGCGTTTGACTTCTAATCAAAAGATTCTGGGTTCGACTCCCAGCGTGGGTGCATATTTTTTTATTTTTCTTTCTAGTCTTATTAGACTATACTGTCCTGTTTTTATAACTGAAACGGAGTTTTTTTTGATTCTTGATCTCCATTTATTCTATTGAAGTGTTAAAAGGTGATATTGTTGATTTGAATTCTGGTCAGGCCGGATAAGTCTCAATGAGTCAGAAACTGGGCTGTACACGACTCTAGAGATTTCATCCATTTTTAAAACCCAGTTAGTCATGTTTTCCTTTATCAACTAAAGAATTACCCCTTATAACTTGATCATACACTCATCATGCTCAGATTGTTATCCAAACCAAACTGGAGAAGCTTTCAAGTTCTTAAAGCAACTAATGCTGCATATCTGCAGAACATCAAATTCACCAGAGCTTATTTCACACGGTCCAATGATTCATTATCCAACATACTTTCTGGACTGAATCCTACTATCAAAGACTCATACAAAGATGTTATCAAAAGTCATCACCAGAATATCACAGCTAATAGACAACCACAAGAAAATACAACTGACCAACTACTTGATTTAACCAGCAGTCTTCTCAAGACACTACAGCAGCAAGAAACCGATGCTTTAAATGCTGCAGCTCAAGCGGAGATTCTTAATTTGTTACTTATCAAATACACTAAGTTCAACTATGCCGTTGCAACATTGACAACAAGACAACTTGAGAAACTTGGTCATAAGCCAAGCTTGGAAGCATTAGCAGAAATGATTAAGTACAATCCTGGAAGAGTTAGTTCAAGTTGGGAATTATACAACAACTTAAGTAAGGGCTTGAGTGAAGGAAGTGATGCCAAACAATTACATTTAACTGTTTTGGATAAACTCATCTATGGAGATTCAATAGAAGTTCGCGATGGTCGTGAAAAAATTGATTTGGATCGTGCTGTCAGAATTTTCCAAGTTTGTCGTACTCTTCAAGAGAATACCAAATCTGGGGAACATAGTGCCCTTAATGAATTGAGTGAAGAGTCAATCAAGAAGTTGGTTGATGATTTTCTTGATTTGGAGTTGTCAAAGGTGATTGGTGTTTTAAGGTTACCTTTGAATGGAAAACTGATTGTCGATGTACTATCCGAAAGAGAGGAAGCTGCTGCTATGTCAGAAAAGATGCCCCTAAAAAATTCTGATTATTTGCATTTGCTGAATGCTTTAGCATCTAACGCAGGTGAGGAGGCACATACATTTGACGACTTATTGGTTTCTTGTTTGTCTCCTGTGGCTAAGTTACAAACAGGTGATTTGAAGAATAGTGAGAATTTTGACACATTTGTTTCCCAATTACCCCAAGGCTTTGAACCACCACCTACAAAAAATGATACTCCTTCTCCAGCTGACTTGACTACCAAAATAATGAATAGAATTGAAGAATTGAAACTGGATACCGAGTCTCAGCCACTTCGGCTAGCAATGCTGAAAGCAGCTGGTTTTTACTCTCTGAACTTGGAAAAGACAATAGAATTATTTCAAAGATACCAACTTGAAGTGCCTCAAGAGTCCGCTGCATTGAATGTCATCCAATCTACTGCATCCTTGATTTTTGCATACCATGCCATCTTGAACAACCCCTCACTTATTGATTTTGCTCAGGTTTTAATCCCACAGTCACCTTTCCCTCCAGCTGCAAACACGGCTTCTGTCGTCTTATATAATGCTTGGTCTGGGGATGAGGGTAAGGCTTTGGACACTTACAACAAAGCATTGGATATTTTCATGGAACCTAAAGATGATAGCGCCAATGAGGAAAGTAGGGGTATTCTCGTTGAATCATTAATTATGGGTGCTTTAGTTAGTGGTGACTTGGAGTTGGCACAATTTGTGAAGACTAAAGTGAAAGAGAATAAGCTCATTGATGATCTTTATGAAGTTAGATTGGGTGAGATATTGAAGAATTATGGTGATTTGGTGGAATCTTCTGAAGGAGATAAAGAAAAACTTAGAGAAGGATTGAAGAAATCTGTTCTTAAATTGATTAGGGATTTTGCCCCTTGATTTTGGCCTGGTTTGCAAATAATACTTATAAATTATACCTGATTCTGTACGTATAATACTGATTTACCTTATGTCCTTACAACTATCCAGTTTCCGTATAGCCATATCATCATTTAATTTTTAGTAAGAATTATATAAGAAAAAGAGTCAAACAACACTTTGGCAGTATCACCAATGACCTTGAGTAGAATCAGCACCATCATTTCTCCATTGCCCAGCTAGACCAATAAAAGTTGGTTTTATTTCCAACTGTTCTTCTGGCTTTGGAGCAGGAGCAGTTCTGTACGTGAGTATTCTCTTACCCCAACTTCCAGCAGCAGCATTTCCAGTCTCATCTCTGCATTGTTTCAAGAATGGCAACAAAGAAGTACCACCAGTACCTTTCAATTCGGAAGACTCGCTTGTCTTCTTAGAGGTGCTTGATGCTTTGGCCTTGGCCAAACCAGCTCTTAATGTACGTGTACCAGAAGAGCCCATGGACTTGGATTTTTGAGCTTGGATGATAATGTATCTTGTGACAATTTGAATATGCTTGTCTCTGAATGATTTCAACATGGCGACTGAGGCATCGTAAGCCAAAACAAGACTTGGGTTGGAAGAAGCGTGAGTGGTAACGAAGTCTCTGATAACATTGACCTTACCTAAATGAACCAAGAAATCAGCGTGTTTACCAGGCATATATTTTCTCATCTCAGCCATGAATGGATTTTCAGCAGAATTTACATTAGGCTTGCTTTCACCGGTAGCAGTATGATCAACATTCAAGATCAAATCCAAAGTTTGAATCAAAGAAGATTGAGCATTGGAACCACCGGCATACACTCTAGGTTTAGATTCGTTACCATAATACACACCACCTTCAAGTCCAACAGATTCCATGTTCTTCCAGCCAGCTAGATATGGTCTCATCTTGAAGAAAAAGACATGAGGATCACACATTTCTTCCATTCTTAGCATCACTGATCCCAATTTATCAATCAACTCGGCCAGTTTTTGTAAATTTCCAATCAGTTTATCTGGTTCATTATCTCTAGCATTTTGAATGGCATTCAAACCCAATGAAATGCAAGGGGCACCAATATATTCAAAATAAACACTGACCAAGTAAAACCAACTTTCATCTAAAGAACCAGTGTATGTAGTGATGGTTTGAATATTGTCCAAAAATTCAGAAGGATCAGAAATATTCTCGTGACCATTTTCCAAAAGGTCAGGTAAATCCCCAAATATCGGCTGGTAATTCCAAAGGCAAAGTCCGGCATAAGTTCCAATAGGAGGTAGTCTTAAATGATCTGAAACTTCGATCCATGGTTTAGCAATAGATTCTGGTAATTTATTTGTTGGTTCACTGATACCCCAAATGTAAGCATGGGCCAAAAATCCCAACACTGAGTAGGCTCTTCTGTATTCACCTTCAGTTTTCAAATATGCGGTGGAAAGTAGAGGCACTTGTTTGTCAATAACGGATCTCACCCTGTGGGTAAGCAATAATGCTGGGATCACTTTGGCGACTTTTTCCCATGGCTTGAAGTATTTTGGTAACTCAGCTAATGGTAATTTGTCTGGTAAGAAACCAGTTTTCAGTGAAACGTCGTAGTCTTGTGGATTTGGCAGTGGGTAATCGTATGACATGTTGAATTTATGTTGGGTTTTTTAACGGAGAAAGCGAAGTCGAAAAAACGGTCTTTATTTTTTTCCAAACTGAAATTGTTGTTTGCTCTCGGGAAAATAAAAGTGAAATAATTTGAAAAGTTCAAAAAACAGAGAAGTTTTTGAAGAATATAAATATTGAAGATGGAACCAAAAGAATATAGGTTGACAGATGGGTGGAAGGAGACAGGACTCAAGAGGGGTGGTGATTTATGAAAATGGATTTGATTTTTGGCAAATTCGAGGAAACAGAAAACAGAAAAAACACCACAATTTAAATTTTAATTTCAGACGAGTCAGACTCAGCTCGCTCTATATATCTTCTAAGCTCTATCGTGTACGGTGTAATCCTTCTTTTTTCCGCGGCGCCCGATCACGCCAGAATCCTTCATAACCCGTAAACGAGCTGTAGCCTGCACCCTGAAAAATTTAATCAGGCAACAAGTTCCAAAACTGAGATATTAGATACTGATTGACTTTTATAAAATCCAGATAGCCGTGGTTACTACAATAGTTTCAAAAAATTACGTATCAGAACCAACCGATCAGATCGAATGACTCTGAAATTCTAACAAATTACCGTACAAGCCTCAAATGTTTGCGCCACATAATTATTTGTACCGCTTTCAATACTGAGGTTTGAATACTTTAATCCATTCATTAGAACTCATGGTATCAGAATAATTTATATATATGTAAAAATACAATTTCATGCAAAAAATTGAACGTAGATTGTAGTTTATGGGAAAAAATGAGTTTCATGAAGAAATGATAAATCATTTAACAAAAAAAAGATTGAAAAACAACCACGAAGATGGCTCAGCAGAAATGTGATTTCTCTTTGAAACATCTGTGCACCGACACATTCTAATCGAATCTCTAAATTTTGCCATGCGAGATCGAATAGTTGACCTGAATCCTGATGCTTGCTTATCAAACTCTCTTTTTCTCCACAAAAACCAGTATTTCTCCTTCTCCAATTCACCAGTTCAACTCAAACAATACCAAAATGGCATCAGATAACGAACATCATGGTCCAGATCCAGAAGAAGCACTCAGGCTAATTCCACCAAACCCAGCAAAGGAAGAACTTTTCAAACCAGAAGAAATCATCTCCAAATGTAAAGTGTATGTGCACAAAGATGATGAATACAGACTAGCTGAGATTCTAGCATTACAAATGAAGAAGGGCAAGCCATTTCATTACGTGCACTATGTTGAATTTAACAAGAGATTAGATGAATGGATTCCAGAACACAAGATTGATTTCCATCGTCCGCTGTTTTTACCGAAACCTCCAGAACCACCAAAGAAAGACCATCATCATACGAAGAAACAAACTAAGAAGAAGTCAATGAAAAAGATGACTAAGAAGGAGAAAGAGCTGGCTGCTGCCTCTGTGACGGCTAGTTCTACTGCTACTCCTTCTGGGACACCTGCTCCTGATGATCATCATGTGGATTTGGATAATTTGAACGTTCAAGGTATACGTAAAGAAGAGGATAAGTTAACGAGAGAACAAGAAATTGAGAATTTGAGAACGGGTGGTTCAATGGCTCAAGTAGCTAATAATCAACTAGCCAGCATTAGAAATTTCAGCAAAGTTATCATTGGTAACCATGAAGTTGAACCATGGTATTTTTCTCCATATCCTATTGAATTGACTGAGGAGGACTGCCTTTACATTTGTGATTTTTCATTGAGTTATTTCGGGTCAAGAAAGCAATTTGAACGATTCAGAACCAAGTGTACGTTGAAACATCCACCTGGGAATGAAATCTACAGAGACGATTATGTTTCCTTTTTTGAGATTGATGGAAGAAAGCAAAGAACTTGGTGTCGTAACTTATGTTTGCTATCAAAGTTGTTCTTGGATCACAAAACTTTATACTATGATGTTGATCCATTTCTGTTCTATTGCATGACAAGAAGAGACGAGCATGGTCATCACTTGGTGGGTTATTTCTCAAAAGAAAAAGAAAGCGCAGACGGTTATAACGTTGCTTGTATTTTAACATTACCTCAACATCAACGACACGGTTACGGTAAGCTATTGATTCAATTTTCTTACGAACTATCCAAAAAAGAGGGCAAGCTAGGATCTCCAGAAAAGCCACTTTCCGATTTGGGTTTGTTGTCATATAGAGCCTATTGGGCGGAAACTTTGACGAAACTTTTAGTTGAAAACATGCTGACAGAGACAAGCATTGAAGAGATTTCACATATGACTTCAATGACAACCACTGATATATTGCATACTTTACAGACGATGAACATGTTGAAGTATTATAAAGGTCAGCACATCATCTGTTTGACTGACCAAGCGGCTGAGAATTATAAGAGGTTGTTACAGAAAAAGAAACATGTTCTTGATCCTGCAAAGTTGATTTGGAAACCTCCCGTGTTTACTGCTTCTCAGTTGAGATTTGGTTGGTGATTTTGATATTGCTATTTTTTCGTACATGCTTTCCTTCTGTCTTTTCTATATATTTTATGCTTTCGAAATTTGTATCTAAAATCCTGGCCTCAGACTATGTTCTATAAAGCCTTTCCTTAATACTATATGTACAGTAATAACCTTCATTCACTGACGAGCCAACTCCTTCATCAGTGAAGATTGTATAAACCTAAACGAACATCGATGATATTCAGTTTAAATTAATGGAAGAAAGGTTTAATATCCTTGGATTGATACGCCCCCTATAGCAACCTTCAATACGGGCCCTTGGTCCCTTGGGGCGGACAGCTGCTAGATCGATTGGAGCTTATCAATAAAATCACATGAATTAGACTTGAAGAGCCATGTACTCAGAGGCCTATAGTGCCCAGTGCCCATCTACCATTCAGCTCCAATTCGTAAGCAGCCGAATTAAAGTTATACGAAGGGCTTGACGACTCAAAATATTATATGCTTGCAACTTGTCTCAAATATATGCAAGGTTCAGAGTTTATGATATTACAAATTTACTTCAGATATCAATAACTCATATACAAATCAGCCGTGGTTGTTTCAATCAGCAATCAAAGCCCGTATATATTTTTTGAAATTCTAGAGGGTTCTACGCTGTGGATTAATGTAGTACTATAAGCTGTTGTAAATACGAACGTTGCTATTGTGTAGATCAAAAGAAGGCCAGTGGTAGTACAGCTCTAGAAATTTGGTAATTCGGACCACATATGTGGGGTGACAGTTCGGAATGATGAAGACTTAAAATGACTGTTAATCCAGTTTTTTCCCCTGATTATGATTCTTACATAGTACCAAAATGTTTCAATTTCCAGATTCTATTCTGTGTTTTGTATAGTGCTGTCATAAGACGGGACATTTATGAAATGGATGGAACGAGCAACACATGCTGAAAAATAGTGCCAAAGATTAAGATGATTAACAATATTAATTCCGATAGATGGATGTTCAGGGTCCCAAAAAAAGGAATGTAGATGTGGCTGTGTACCCCACTAAACTCCCCCCTCTTTGTAAAACCACCACAACGTTCTACTTTAAGTGTAGTCAAATAAATTAAATCCAAATCAAAATAATTGACTCAATGGCTATCATCTTCAAGATAATGAATACGGAAATTGGACAACCCTGAGAATGATTATTGAATGGTCAACAATTTAACCGAGAACAAAATCAAAAAGCAGAAGATAAGAAAATGTACCGCCATGAGTGGCACAGTGAGTACCAAAGTAGCAGGCGATATCGAGATTTGAATCACTAAGCTAATCCTAATCCTACGGCAGCTAC
Organism: Ambrosiozyma cicatricosa; assembly: GCA_030579935.1. Lineage (NCBI taxonomy): Eukaryota > Fungi > Ascomycota > Pichiomycetes > Pichiales > Pichiaceae > Ambrosiozyma > Ambrosiozyma cicatricosa. The sequence continues at coordinate 13,569 of JAKTRY010000413.1, read as the reverse complement.
CGGGGCGAAGGCAAATTGTCAGAGGCAAATTAAGGCAAACTGAGTCGTGCGCAGACCAAACTTCGAACCTCCGGAACTTGACGTTTCAACACTCTTTCCTCTCTCGGTGACTCAGTGACTCAGTGGCACAGTGCACAGTGTACCAGTCAGTAACCAGGTCCAGCTTCTAAGTTCTTCCAGGTAGTCTGTACTACTGCAACAGCCCTTTCACGACATCTCTTTCCATTCCCATTCCCTTCCTCTTTCTCTTCCTCTTCCTTCCCCTTTTGCCTCTTGCCGTCCATTTCAACATCCCCTTCTACAAGCCAACAAGCCAACAAGCCAACAGGACTTTTACAATTCATCATCTTTCAAACACGTCCATCGTTCTTTTATTAGACTTACATCTCGAGACCCTTATCAAGCACAGCTCTTCTCAATTTTTATACGGTTCTCAAGCCTTCACATCAGACACAGACACAGATACAGAAGACAACCACAAGCCACAAATTATTCACCAAATAGCTGTGTGTCCTCTCGTTTTTATACCTCTTCATCCTTTACTTAAAAGACTCAAGTTGTTATATTTCCCCTTCATTCCAGCTCTTTAACCTAAGTATTAGCTGTTTTCATCAAGCCAGTGAAACTTTTTTTCCCTCTCGAGTCAACTCTCCACCAAATTTGCCCGTTTTCCGATTCTATACCAACCTACACCCAAATTCTTACCCACCCAAAAACGTCTTGCGCACATCGAATCCTTTTCAACTCTGGTTTCCTACTATCCCGCAGTTATCATCCAACAAGACTCACTTTACGATATATATCATCAAAGCCAGCCATCATGGGTAATGAAACTTCAAAAGCCAAGGGCAATTCTCAGTTTTCCAGAAGTGATACTGCTAATTCCATCAGATCTGGCAGATCTATAAGAAGCAAAAAATCGTTCAAAGACAATGACTCCCATACCAACGGTCATAGACCCCCCTCTATCAGAAGAAGAAGTTCTTCTCTCAAATCTTCCAGTGAATTGGTGGATGCCATGGATGACCTAAACTTTGAAGATGCTAATGAAGATGGATACCAATACGATTACATTAATGACAAAAATAACAATGTTCCACCGATAAATGTGAATGGGTCGGATGCTAACGGCAACATCTCAACAAATGGAAATGGAAATTATGCCGGTTCAGAGAGTAATGGTTTGAATACTCCTGGAGGTGGTCATAGTCATTCAGGCAGTAACGGAAACTCCAACAATCTGAAACTACCACCATCAATGGTTTCATTACCTCCTAAATCCCCAATATTGAGAATGAATTCTTCATCTTCAGTGACGCAAGGAACACCAATATCATCTTCTCCAAGAGAAGTGACTAGACGGCTTTCTTCAAACCAACCAGGAACACCAGGTAAAGAGATGGAACTTACGGGTTTACCAGTGCCTCAGACGGCACTGTCCACATCAATGAAAAGCACAAATTCACAATCATCTTACTCCAATTCATCTAGTTATGTGAGGACTCCTATAGTTGAAGGTTTTTCCATTGGAGAACCTGCTATGGCTGCTTCATCACCACATCCTAAATCATCACTTGACATTGAGGACTTGATACAGCGGTTGTTGGATGCTGGTTATTCAGGTAAAAGAACCAAGTCGGTGTGTATGAAGAACAGCGAGATCGCTACAATATGTGCCACTGCTAGGGAGATATTCTTAAGCCAACCTTCTTTGTTGGAATTAAGTGCCCCTGTAAAAATTGTTGGGGATATTCATGGTCAATACAGTGACCTTATCAGAATCTTTACCAAATGTGGGTTCCCACCAGCTGCCAATTATTTATTCTTAGGTGATTACGTTGACCGTGGTAAACAATCATTGGAAAGTATTTTGCTTCTACTGTGTTATAAGATCAAATACCCTGAAAATTTCTTCTTGTTAAGAGGAAACCATGAATGTGCTCAAATTACACGTGCCTATGGATTTTACGATGAGTGTAAAAGAAGAACAAATTTGAAAACATGGAAGATATTTATAGACACATTCAACACACTACCAATTGCCGCAGTAGTTGCCTCCAAGATTTTCTGTGTGCATGGTGGACTGTCTCCAGTGATGAACTCCTTGGATGAGATCAGAAACATCAAGAGACCAACAGATGTCCCAGACTACGGATTATTAAATGACTTACTTTGGTCTGATCCAGCAGATACACCCGAAGAATGGGTTGACAATGAAAGAGGTGTTTCATACTGTTACAACCGAGTGGCAATCAACAAATTTTTGAACCGGTTCCAATTTGATTTAGTTGTCCGAGCACATATGGTTGTTGAAGATGGTTATGAATTCTTCAACGATCGGTCTTTGGTTACAGTCTTTTCTGCTCCGAATTACTGTGGAGAATTCGATAATTGGGGTGCTGTCATGAGCATCTCTGAAGAGTTGTTGTGCTCTTTTGAACTACTCGATCCTATGGATAGTGTTGCTTTGAAACAATTGATGAAAAAAGGGAAACATGAAAGAAGATCAGCTGCTTTGAATTACGCTCATTCCCCTGCCATATAGAAGAAATCAAAGAAATCAATTGATCCATACCGGCACAAGATAAGTTGAACAATCTGGGACAATTAATGAATGAATAACGAATGAAAAGTTATAATTTTAAACGAAATTTGATCCATCAACATTTCAACCATTGAGAAAAAGCTTTGAACCTGGGATAAGAGATAATATAAGAAAAATATGCCATCAGTGAAAAATACCGGTCAGCTCTTTGCTATTATTATATTTATTATGGAGAGCTAGCTGGCTAGCACGAGCAAAGTAACAAGAGATTTTAACAACATGAGAAAACTGATGTGCCCATCTATGTTGAAACTCCTGGGAGTTGGTTCAATAATTTTAATGATTACTATTTTATTCTGAGTATTTTTTGCCTTTTTTTACTTTCTTCAAATATGTTCTCTAATGATTTCCATTTCACGTTGATTAAATCCACCCTCTCCCATATTTCAAACGTTTCGTCATGTCGACTACCCACCCCATAGCAAATCAATCAAACAGATTTCATGATGGTTCATGTTATCATGATAATACCCTATTTGCCACGCTATGGATAGCTGAGTTATAATCCCATGGGAAGAAAACAAAGGTTCATACAGTGATAATCCAGTTTCATCTTTTTTTCGACCTTCCGAACTTCTTTCATGGCTCATCTATCCAGTTTCATTCTTAACTGTTAACCATCACTTCTAGATAATACTCCATAACCAACCGATGTCAATAACCACATGGCATATACCACATACCTGTACATTTTTATATAACACCATGTGACAAATTTGCCTTTACCTTTTTTTGATCATTAGAGTGTCCCTAATCCCCTTTTTCTTCACCATTATCCACCTTCTTTGTTTTTACTCTATATTTATTCACTATTTTTCCCAACCCCAACAATTAATCTAACTTGCACTCGTTAATCTTAAAATCACGGTTCACCCCAGCTGGATCCCAACTCAATTAACCCTATATATATCGGTCCTTATCAATCGATGATCCTGAAAATTATAACTTTGAAGCTAAAACTAACGACTAAGGTAGCCGCTAGAGAAGATTTAATTTGATGATACGGGCATTCGAATGTCATTAGTAGCAACTAGAACCACAGTTTTTCGTACACATATCGTTATCTAGGTAGTTACCATCATCAATTGACAATATATGATTTCAGCCTTTCGATACAAAACGCGTCAAGTTTCAACGGTCGGCCAGCTCAAGGTACTGATATGATTCCCCCAACAAATTTCCCCGAGTTTCGATACATCAAGATTACGTTACGTGCATGCATTAAGATAAATCGCATCATAACGACAGGCAGCTGAAACGATCTAGTTAACTATACAGCAATGTGTGACATGACAGGTTTTAAAAGAAGATCTAGATGTGTGCATGATATATATTGTTAGATTGATTTGGATTTGGATCACTGACCCTTGTCCCCATCAACCTTGTTTCATTCTTTTGATTATATAGTTTATTTGCTTCGCCACTAAGGACAGAATCGTGGAACTTAGATATATATGTAGTATGAAATTTCAGATTTGATATGTCAAAAAACAAGGAGATAACAATTCAACGTAACAATAAGCTAGAGCTATAAGTAAATTTTGAAAACCGAAGCTAAAAGAAAAGTTGTAAAAGCAAAATAAGAAATGGAGCTAGAGGTGAAAATTGGGAAAGCTAGATATTGGTTAACACACACGAATATCCATATAAAGTGTACAAGCATATACTCGTAATTATGAGTATCGGTTATAAAATTATAATTGAACAAAGAGGGCCAGAAGGAGAAAACAAATTTAAAAAACAATGACAATTTGTAAAATACATTACGATGAAAGAAAGAAAAGAAACAGAAAAAGAGATTTAAAAAAGTTGAAATAAAAGGTAGAAAGTGAAAAAAAGAGAAAAGGGAGAGGAGAATCAAAGAAAGGAAGACGGAAAGAGAATAAAAACGAGATGAAAAGGATTAACAGACTGTGAAAAGTGAAAAAGTAAAGAGAGGGTAAAAAACCAAAGGAGAGAAGAAAATTAAGACCAACCAGATGAAGTTAACGTAAAGCAGTTTAAAAAACAGAAAAGAGGGAATAAACACACCAAAGAAAAGAGGATATCGAAAAAAAAGGAGAATCAGAAAAAGAAAGGCAACTAAGAGAGGGAAAAAACCGAATTAAAAAATGAGATAATAAAACAAAAATTTAGTAAAAAAACACAAGCAGACACAAATAGAGAAAACGAGAAACCAAACCATAGATTCAACACAACAACAATAACGCTTAATAGAACAATCAAGCATGATGACTCTTAGACCCACTTCTAGATCTCAACTTACTAAACCAACCTCCCTTCCGACTACCTTTCTCACTGCCATTTCCACCAGCACTCGACACACCAGGAGCCTCCAGCTTAGAAGAATGAGAATGATAATCCCATCTAGACTCCCGCTCACCACTATTCACAGTCTCTGACTCATCACCTGACAAAACCGCATGGTCTCTCTCCTTATCAGCCTGAGAACTGTTCAAGCTTACCGATAAGGTAGTCGATGCGTCTGTGGATGGCAACAGAGCCGGACTGGTCTGTTGAGATTGAGAACCATGTTGTGGTTGACCACCAGCAACAGCGACAGAAGAAGAAGCTAACGTTGTTGATTCTTTGCTTCCACGATGTAACATATGATGAGGATACTTCTTCCCACCACTTCCAATACTACTCACACTTGTCTTTTTTCCTGCTCCATGGGTAGGTGAACTTTCATTACTTGAATAATCATCCAATGAGTCCAACAATGGCATTTTTTCAGTTGTTGGAGTCACAACACTGCTCAATAATTGAGGTTGTTGACTTTGGCTTAATGTATCATCGATTGAACTAGCTCTGATTCTAGGAGATGTGAGGATCTTCAATGGTGTCTTAGACGCAATAGAGTGGAAAAACGAATGGGCAGTAGGTGAACTAGCCACTGAAGATGGTGAAGTGGGATTGTTATTGCTGTTAGTGTTGTGGTGAGGTGTATGGGATACCGTTTGGGGGACAATGTTGACTGGTTTTGAAGCTGATTTAATGGAGTGTAATGAGGGTTGACAAGGGTCAACTGTCTCAGAAGGCAGGACTTTTATTGGAGGAGGATTAGCTATGGCACAACCTGAGTGTGTGTTATTCTTTTTTGTTGTTGATGTCGCGGTAGTGGCATCAGAAGTCAAAAGTTGACCTTCTTTAATCGTGCCTGAAAATAATGCATTTTTCTTAATCAAAGGAGGTGGTGAATTTGAATTTGAATTCGATGATTTCTTCAGTTCATCATGAAAGGTTTCAGTGAATAACATAGGAGGTCTAGCTTTAGAATCTGTTTCTGTTTCCGTTGCAACTGTATCGGTTAATGATAGATTAGGGTCCACTGGTTCAGCCTTCTTGGCTGTAGTTGGCTCCAGAGGGGCCGATGCAGGGATTGACTCGGAAGGAGACCCGGACTCAGAAACAGGAGAAGCTGTAGCGGCTTCTATTTCTGTTGCTGTTGTTGGAGAAGATGACTCTAAGATCTGTTCAACGGATTTAGATTCAGACACAGGTTTTGATGGAGATAGCTGATCATCCTTGTTTTGCTGTTGTTGTTCTTGCTGTTGAGGTTGTGGTTGAAGTGTAGATTCAGATGACAGTGCTGGCACTTTTTTGTTTTCCAAATTGACAGGTTCAGCAGAAACAGGAGATACCTGTTCTGATTCATCAGGAGTGACTGAAGAATCCACAGGGATGGTATTATCATTTGATGGGGAGCTAGAGACAGTGCAAGAGGCAGCTAAGTCTACACTATCATCAGCTTTAGCAACTGGAACATTCACTTTATTAGAAGCTGCAATAGTTGTCTGTGTTGAAATGGCAGTAGCTTGAGATTCTTTTTTATCATGGAGTGGTTCAGAAATGGCATCAATAGCAGTGGAATCAGTTGAAGCAGGAGTAGCAATCTGTTCGGAAACTTCTTTATCCTTATCTTCTTTATCAGTAGTGGCACTATCACCAACAAATCCAGAACCAGGAACAGTAGTGGTCTTTGTAGCAGGGTCACTACCAGCCAGTTGTTTTTCCAACTGTTCATGTATACTCAACACACCTTCATCATCAGAGTCCACACCTGAATCAAGGTTATCATCGGTAGTACTATTAGTCATAGTCTGATGTAATTTCGGCTTAGTTGAACCTCTACCTTTGCTCTTACTAACTCTAACCAAATCCGGAGGATTCTGAACAGCAGACAGTGACTTACTGTGTTTTCTAGTAACGTATGTTGTCTTAGGAGGCAGTGAAGAAGAATTGGAATCGCCGCCAACTGTGGCACCACTACCAGGAGTGGATTCCATTGGGCCAGGAACAGAGCCAGTTGAAGTAGAATGATGATGACGACGATGATGGCGATGCTGTGACTGCTCATCATTTCTCTTATTGTTCTTGGCTGCCAACTTAACTGATTCTTGAGCCGCTGGTAGAATCTTATATGAGTACTCAATCATGAATTCTATAACCAATGAGGATAATGCGTATTCATCTGGTGACATGTCATGGCTGGTATGGGACAAGATTGAAGGTTGGAAAATGGCAGCTAAGTTCTTGGCAGGCATCAAATTTTTATCTGAATGGGAGTTGAAAATGGCTAAGAGATCCAAGATGTAAAATAACAACTGTCTTTGTAATTCAGGCAATTTATCAAATAATCCAGCGTACTCTTTCAATGCATTTCTTCTTTCTTGAATCAATTTCTGTTTTCTCAATTTCTTCTTCTTTCTCTTTGTTTCTTCATTCTCGACTTGTTGTTCATTATTGGCTGATGTTGCTGTTGTGTTGGCCTTACTGTCCGCTGTTGAAGATTGTGATGCTGTAGATTTATCATTATTGGATCCTACGCTAACTTTCTTGGGCCCATGTGAATCATAATCTGCTCCTGTTCCGGTAACAATAGCAGGAATAGCCGGTGGATTAGGAGTCATAGTCATTCTCTTTTCTTTATCCTTCAGATATTTCACAATCATTGGTCTTGACTTCAAAGGTTCTCTGAACGATTCATACAAAGACAATGGAATTAAAGGTTCAGGCAAAGAACTCAAGAATCTTCTAAATAAAGAAGCTGCATCATGGACAGTGAAACCATCCCAATCAACTTTAGAACCATAATCAGGAGCAGTGGAAAAAATTAATTGTAATTGTTTAATTCTCTTAGCAGAACCACTTAATCTAAAGATACCTTCAACACCCAATCCGTTTTTCTTCAAATATAACCCACAAGAGGCAATGACTCTAGGAATACGTCCATAGACGACCAATCCATCAGAATCACTTGATATATAGATTCGTCCTTCAGCAACGTTAATGGAGTCACTCAAGGGTGTACCAAAGACTATGGAGTTACCAATATCATCGAGTCGCCTCTGCAAGAGAAACGAATCTCTGTGTTGTTTCAGTTTTTCCTGGGGGGTTTGGCTATTGTTTGAAGAGTCCAGGTAAGCGGACAAGGGCCTCATTGAATGGGAAGATCTGGATTTGTAACCCAGAAAAGGTCTGGCTGGAGGAGAAGAAGAATAGATATGGGAGTGTGCAAGCAAAGGTGACGTTGCAGAAGTAGAGGAAGAAGATGTTGGTTGTGGGAAAGGGGACAGTTGATTATTATTATTGTTGTTGTTCAAGCTGTTGTTATTTAAGTTGTTGTTCTGACCTGACAACTTATGATGATGGAGATGATGGGAATGGGACGTTGTGTTTGAGTTTGAGTTTTGAGAGGAATCCAAGTTTGAACTTGATCTGTTACTCAAAGAAAGAGACAGATGAGGAGGAGATTGTGATTGGGACTGAGAGTCGTCTCCTTTGGTAAAGCTTTTCCACCAAGAGGACAGAGAGGTCTTCCCCGGTGAAGAAGGAATACTTTCTGGAGCAAGGGCAAAACCGGGGCCAGCAGAGCCTGAACCTGATCCAGGGCCTGAGACAGAGACAGAACCACCCATGTGTGACTGTGACTGTGATTGTGAGTCAGACTGGGACTGGGACATCTGATGTTGTATTGTATTGCGGGACTGTGTGTTTAGTGTATTTCTATGGAAACTTAGTTCTTGGCTGTATGGTACGTGTTGTATGTTGTAGCTTGTAGCTTGTAGCTTATAGCGTGTGGGACGTGACAGTAACAGTGGTTCAAAAACAAAGGAGAATTTTCAGGCAGCTGAGCACTGTGCAGTGAGGGGGGGAATCTATAAGGGAAACTAGGAACAAGGAATAGGGAACAGGGAACAGGGAAAGGAGTATATTAAAGGCAGAAGTCAGTCAGTGAGAGAGAGATGCTAAGTAGTTGACGCTGCTCTGTGTTTTTTTCTTGCTAAAGCAGTGCTGTGTGTAACGTTGTTTGTTGTAATGTGAAGTATAAGAAGACAGAGATTATAAAGAAATTCGGAAACAAGCTAATTGTGTAGACAGTGCTGACAGTGACACAAGTGACAAAGGATGGAGTTGGATACGGTTATCTATTCTTTTGTGTGTGGACAGTGGTATAGCTAGTGTTTCAACTTCAATTTCTGCAGTGTGTGGTACGGTCAAGGGTCAAGCTGGCACAGTCTGGACTCTGGACTCTGGACTCTGACTCTCTGACTCTCTGACTCTCTGGCTGGTGTACAACAATGTATATAAGCGAGGGTAGAAGGGTACACAAAGGTACAAGCTATACAACTGTGTGGAGTTCAGTGGCAAGACTCAAGTGCACGTAATAAAGAGCCGGCCGTGAGCTCGCACGTAAACTTGGTGAAACTAAAGTTGTATATGGTACTGCTATTGGCACTGCCCACTAGTCAACTAGCTAGAGTCAAAATAGAGTCGAGCTAGAGTCAAGCTAGAGTCACTTGGGAAGTTGTGTGCACTGTGGCAGTATAGCGTTGGAAAAAGCTGTGATAGATGATATCTTCACTTCTATTAATATGCTAATGCAGGACTCTGGGCAGGAAATCAGGATGATACGTGTACTCTTTCAGAGAAGAGAAGGGTATATGATATGCATGGCACATGGCTTCAAAATGCAAAATTCAAAGATCACTGCCGGGTAAAAACTGGGCCCATGCATAAAGTTCAAAGGGTCTAGGCCTCAGTCTATTTGAGTTCCTGGCATACCCTATATACTGCCTGCTTGATACTGCTGCAACATCTACAGCTATGCGTGTCAATTCATCAATCAATCGTAATTACAAGATGAACGTACGTACTGCAATTAGAATAGCTGGAGCTTCACCAAATCCCAAAACAGATCGACGCGTATATATAGAAGAAAAAATTCGACCTCTCCTATAAAACTCGCTGGATGGCTGCGTTCTGATCAATCCAAATTTGGCAATTTCTAAAAATAACCACGAATCTCCCTCAATTCGTCTCTAAAATTAACCCAAATGTCTCAACTCTACCCCAAATCCAAATCCATCCTTTCAAGCCGCACAATTGCCTTCAAAAGAATCAAAACCCAAAGTCATTTCTATTTCTATTCTTAAAGACGTCACAAAAACAGCAATCTAGGGCAAACGTAAACCCCTGCACCAGCTGACGGTTCTTTTGATTTCGAGAAAATTAAACCAAATTGTAATCAAATCGGGTAGTGATGAACCCCGAATCGAAGTACGGATCGAATAGATCAAGCTTGAATTTCTAATAATCTACATATATATATGGCTGCTTGTTCAAGGGTTCCTGTGTTCCTGATCCTGTTCCCGGTGATCAAAAAGCAAATGGAAACAAGAGTAATTCGACTATCTAGCATCAACTTTCGAGGGCAACTTAAGAACCTGGGCACGTAATCTAGTGTCTACAGTCGTACCCTAGAATCAAGGGACCCATTATATATATGAAATCCAAATTTAAGACACACATCAGTCAGCAGTGAGACAATTGAGAACCAATCAAGCAATCAACCAGGAATTAACAAAATCTATCAACCTGTCAATTTGTCAATTTTTAAAGGCACATAAGTGTATTATATATAACTGATCAATCAATCAAGTCAAACCAAAGCCTTTCAACATCACTTAAGAGTCAAGATTCAGTTGAGATGCTGTTCAAGACATTCACAATTAACCCTAATTCAATTCAATTTCTAAATTTACCTCAGACCTGGCCTACTTTGTGGCTTCAAACCTAAACCTAAACTCAAATTCTATAACAAGCTTGAAACAGATTGCATCATCAATCATTGATCAAGTTCATTCAATTCGATTCACAGTATCAACACATGACATATGACATAATCTCAGTTTACAAATCTGACATTCAACAAGGCTTGCAACACAACTCAACAATAGAATCAAAAAAAATAAAAAAGAAGGCACGTTCAAAGATCTTGCAATTTTTGCATGCGATCCTAAATGATCAAGTGATTCGCGTATATACGTTGTCTGAAATTCTTAATTCTTAATTTGACCTAACTGGGTAAATCAAAGTCAATTTGTATAGCTCATTCTGGTTATAAATATAGTACGTTACGTTGTTGTCTTAACGAGTTGCTAGAGAACCGGATCTTTAAATCGATGTCAGACTTTGGCTTACAGATCAGATTTAAGAGCATATTATTTAGTGATGTAATGTGTGTTGTATTCCATATATTGTGGTTGTTCTATATATCCTTTTTTACAGGTGACTATGTAAACTTAGGTGATTCGGTAAACTTATTCCAACAAATCCAGAAGTGTCAAGAGAGCTAGGAAATTGATGACTCGGATCGAACGGCTCGACTAACAACGCAAACCTACGCGACTATTCCAGAACTACATTACGTAATCATTTGGCTAATTCCGTAGATCTGCAAGACATATGTAATCAAAAGTCCAGCAATTGGTCATGGTGATGCAGAAAATCGTAAGACGTTTGAAGCTGTATTAAGTAAGAGCTGGGAATCGCGGCCAAAAAAACGTACTTGAGCGCAGTCAAGCGACGAGCAACCTACGTCGATCGAGCTTATGTGCATATGCATGCCTTTTTGAGTACATGATTATTAGCCCAATTTTCAACCGCACCTATCCAATGATTCTTATCAAAATCAATTAGATCGAGAATTAAAATTAACTTTGTATTCAGCAATTTCTACTGAATTTGCAGATATATCGTTAACGATTTTCAAAAATAAAAAAATAAAAAAAAAACTCGTAAAAAATTCAATTTTAAAAATTAAAATAAATTAGATATGAAAAATCAACTGAATCATGAATCTAGATTAATAGTATTTATACACTTCAAGAAATAAGAATATTAATTGAAAAAAAATTGGCAGCACTGCTGATCCAGATCAGTACCAGCTAATTATTCCTCTCCGATTCTGATTAATTTGAAGCTGATATAATGTTTTTTGCAGATTACAAATTCCAATTAATCAGATCGAATCTGTGCTTCAAATTGTGTTTTTGTTTTTAAGAAATAAGATTATAGATCATTGCTTCTGACTTTTTATTATTAAATTATTTTTGTGAGGATATATTTAATCTGCAATTTATAGAATGACCAGTAACGACTCATACACCTTAGAGATAGCTTACTCTTGAACACTGTTCCCATTTAGTCTATATCGAGGCTATCATCAAGTCGATCGACTCGTTCCCCAATTCTTGGTCCTCACTTCTACTTACTTCTTTTAGTTACATTATACTGTCACAGTCGTGCCAGTCCCAATCCCTTATCTTTTTAGCCTTTCTTATACAAATTCCCCTCAGATTCCTCCTCTGGCGAACTCTCACATCCAGTCAGAATCCTCCTAGAATGAATCACCTTCCGCTCTTTAATCACCTTTTACACTTTTAGTCACTTTCATACTCATCTCAATACATATATTCATCCTCAATCAAACATATATCGACTCCAGTGCCATCACTGGCACAGGTCTCTACTCAGATCTACATCTCCTCCTACTCAGTTACCAGCCATATAGTCTTACTTGACTCGGCTAATTTATACAGTTGTTAATTATAACTTTGTTGTAGTGTTTTTTTTACCAAAAGGAAAGTAAGATTATATTAATTTAAAAACTAAAGATAAGTTGAATGAAAAATGATAAAAAGGTAAAATATAATAAAATGATAAAAAGGTAAAATATAATAAAATGATAGAAGGTAAAAGATAAAAGATAAAGTAATAAAATGATAAGAAAGTAAAATGATATAGAAGATAAAAAGATATAAAGTAATGAAGTGATGGAAAGGTAAAAGATATAATAATAAAATAATAAATCGTTATAAATTGAAAATGGTAAATTGATGAAATGATAAAAGGAAAATAATAAGATGATAGAGAGGTTAAAATAGAATGATAATGCGTTAAAATGATAAGTTGACAAATGTTGATAAAGGGTAAGATGATGGAAATCACTGTTTAATGAGTTGGAGTTAGATATGTAGTCATTTTAATCCAAGGAGTAGAATTGAAAATGTAAAAGAAAAATTAGAATATAAAGAAAGTGAAATACAAATAGAGTGAAACTAGAATTTTATTTTTATTTTTTTTTGATTTATTAGTATAAGGAAATGGAATTAAAATACCAATTTTGCCTAGCCAACGATTAGAAATTATATTAGTCTCAATAGTAGTTGTTGTTGAATTATGATGGAGTTTATAATAGATGGTAGGTTGTGTGTTGTGATTTGTTGTTTTGTTCCGTTGTGAACCTGTATTGATTTTCTGAGTTTGACCACCAATTGAATGAATTTGTTCAATGCGATGAGATGTGTGTTTGGAAGTGTGGGGCAATCAAGAATTGCTGCTGTAGGTTGTGGGAAAGGATGTTGGTTGTGGTTCCGTTGTTGCTGTTGAAGGCGCCAGATTTTCTTGGTTATCCAGCATTGTTCCATAAGATGGTTAAGAGTCTCATCACTACTTTTGCATAAGATACATGTTTGTGTTGCTGCTGTAGATAGTTGTTTTTGTAGATTTACTAGTAGATAGAAATGCTGATAGGATATTGAAGTTGGGATAGTTGGTTTGTTGTCTTTGTGAAATTACTTCTACTGGTTATAGCAATGAAGAGCAGAAGCGGTGTT
>JAKTRY010000412.1:0-21175 GCA_030579935.1 Ambrosiozyma cicatricosa | reverse complement strand
TTCACAGAATCGGTAGAGGTGGTAGATTTGGTAGAAAAGGTGTTGCCATTAACTTCATTTCCAATGAGGATGTTGGTGCCATGAGAGAAATTGAGAAGTTTTACTCTACTCAAGTCGAGGAATTGCCAGCCAATTTCGGTAATTTGTTTGGCTAGATATCATGTTCAAATAATTTGTTTTGCATACCGGCCACGGTCAATATTGTTTCGGCCTCGTCTTTCCTGGTCCTTTTCAAGCGTTATTTTGTGTCATCTGTTTTGTTTCTCCAGGCATTCATTCCCTTTTTAATTTATTTTTTTAATCTTTTTGATACTTATTTTGTGTTTCTTTGTTTTATATGTGGTTGCTTTTTTATGTTTACAATTGGTTTTTTTCAAAATTGAGTTCTTATGTCTTAGGTTAATCGATGTGATATACCTTAAAGTGTACGGTATGCAGGATTTTTATTTTATTAGCTGAATTCTATTTTCCTTAATCAGTACATTAAGTTTTGTTCGTAGCTATGACTTCAAAATTGTGTTCATTAAATTAGTTCACAATTGTTATCCTACTAGTTTATGGTGTAGAAAAATTTTGGAAGAGACATGTTCAAATGAATGTTCTACTGAGATGATTGAATGAGAGGGTAAACGAAGTTGTCCATATCCTTTTTAAAAGGACCCAAATGCTTATATGTACAATGAAGTAGTATTGCCTATAAATAGAATAAATATATAAGGTGGGGATAGTGTGGGGGTTGGTCATAGATGATAACGTGAATGTGTGCATATATATATGCTACAGTGAAAATAGTACAAACCGGACTTAACAAGAAAGGAACCCAAAAAAAGAGATAAATAAAAATAAAGAAAGAGGACCATGACTCATGAGTCAAGAATCAGTTTTGCTTTGGCTGTTGACTTTCAGTTTCTGTCTTTGTGGTTCTAGTTGGTGTGGAAGTAGAGGTTTTAGATTCAGCAGATTCAACTTTCTTAGCATCAACGGCACCTTCAGCAGTCTTCTTACCATCCTCCTCAGTATGGTGATCTTCTTCTTCATAATCATTCAACTTCAAATTATCTCTAACGTTCTTAACAACACCTTGGTTCTGGACGCATTCCTCCTTGATCAACTCATCTTGTTCCTTCAAGATATTCAATTTCAACTTATCATCATTCTGGAACAAGTCCAACTTGGCGACATTATACAATTCATCAGGGATAGAACTCAAGACACCCAACAACGCATCGTAATAACTCTCTAAATCATCAGCATGTTCACCGTATGTAAAAGTAGAAGACAAAATCAGCAACGAAGAGGGAATCTTTTGTCTTAATCTTAGATCCAACCAGGTGTTCAAATCTTCTCGTAGTCTAGCTGGTGACGCAGTGGCACTTCTGATACCCCTTGAAGCACAAGCGGTTTGTAATTCAGGGATGGTCAATGAATCAACACCTTCATAGTCAATGGCTTTATCGTCCTTGATGATTTGTAAGAGTCTGTATCTGATTTGGTATCTTAGCAATTCATCAGTTCCGTATGGTGTCAAAGACATGTATTTGGCCATAGCCATCAATTGTGGTCTTGACAAGTTATCCAAAACTTGATCATTTTTGAAACATCTTGCAATCTTAATCAATTCTTCATGAGATGGTTTTAGACCTTGATTGATAGTCTTATAAAAATTGATAAACAATTCTTTGTTTTCTTCATTGATCTTCTTAGGCATGGTTAAACCGGACTCATTGAAAGTTTGTTGGATGAATTCAGAGGCTTTCTTTCTGGTGCTGGCCAACAGTTGTTTCTTCTTATCTTTATCAGTAGCTGACTCATAAGTGGATGGCAACAAATTTGGGAACAATTTCAAAGCGACAGGTAACAACAATTCGGCAAATGGGACCAACACAAACATTGAAAATGGAATCAATCTTAAAATATCACTGATTGTGGTTTGCAACTGAGTGTTTTCTCTTCTTGTCAATTCATAACCCGCAAGCATCTTAATCAACAACTTGGAAGACACTTTAATTTCATAACCCAACAACTTAGTACCATTCCAATAATGTTCAACCTCCTTCTTGATTTTTTGTTTCAATGTTGGTTTAGAACTTGGCACCAGAGCTTTACTTGAGGGTAAAGTTGTTGATGGTGTTGGTGTAGCCGTTTTGGTTTTCAAAGTTGATGACTCACCATGGAGTTTGGAGGATTGCTGCTCGGTGGAGTAAAAACGGTGAGAAGTTGGTGGCAACAGAAGAAGAGATCTTTGTTGTTGTTGAAGTTGTTGTCTGAAAGATGTGGTTGAGATGATTGGTGTAGAGCCAATGGATCTTTTTGACTGAGACACAAGCAATAATCTTGAGTTTTTTGATAAGAGTTGTCTTCTGATAACAGATGAACTTGGTAGACGGAGCATTGTGGATATTTGTTTACGTGAGAATTGTATGGGGTGTGCACGGTGGGTGAAGCTGGGGCAATTTGCAGCGGATAAACAAGGAAAAATGTAAACGGTATAAGCTTGCTGGAAGTTATAATAGTTGATGAAGATAAGGGGCCATTGACACACCAAAAAAGGGGAAAAGAAAAGAAGCGGGAGGAAAAGAAAGAAGAATGAAATTTAGTAAAGTTGATGAAAAGTTAGTCGAAGTCGAAATCGAATTTAGTAAATTTCCTGATTGAACTGATTGAGATTTTATCATTTCCATGTTCGCAAAACTGGGAATTTTGAATTTACAAATTTGATTTTTGTGGGACAAAGAGAAAGTTGTGGCTGTGCTATATTTTGACAAGTGTGGCTGTACAGTTTTGTAAGTATCTCGCCCTTCTAAAGTTTATCACTATCTCAAGGCCCAAGGGTACCCTGTTTCCATCATCTCTTTAGAAACTAGCAAAACAACATACAAATAGCAGGAAATCATTGTTTACAAACTGCTTCAAAAAACTGGCTTTCATAGCATTATACACTTACAACTTATTTCACATCGATTCATTGCCTTCAAGCATATAGCCTTACATCCAATTTCGCCTCTGAAGTTTCTATTCTTCTCAACAACTTAGTACTACACACTTTGCAATCATCTGGTGGGAAACAAATGAAAAACTAATACCATCATGAGCTACGTGATGCCCGGAACATTTATTCCAGACCCAGACAATGAAGAAAATAACAATAGCAGCAGTCGAACACCATTACTGTCATATAACCATGATCGTACCACAGCATACCAATCCACATCCATATCAACATCACCGATTCTAACAGACCCACAACTAATCCCACTAGACCAAATATCCAACATCATACCACAGAAAGCCAACGTGATGAAATCCAGAAACAAGTTACGAACACAATGCATCACAAAACTCCATAGTTTGATACTTTTAGAAATTGTAATTGTGTATCTCATAGACTGTTCTTTTTTGAAATTGGTCGTTAAGACAGTATTGCAGTTTCTGTTGTTGTCTTTCTCTCAAGATGATGTGTCTCAGGTTGTCAAGATGTTACTTCAACAGAATGGTAGTGGTGGGAGTGGGAGTGATGGTGGACCAGAGTCGGTTCATGAGACTTTGAGGAAGATGAGTAAAGGAATCGCTGTGTTTTTTGTGTTGATCAATTTGCTTACTCTACTGGACCATATGTTTGCTTTCCATGGCTTGTCTACCATCGTGCCTCATTACTTGACCGACGAAGGGTTGTTTGTTCAGATAAGGCATCTCATATCAACCCACAGCAACAATGGAGATGGAGAGTCAAAATGGTGGATAATTACATTAATTTCAGTATTTATCAAGGTGCTATTCCGGAAAACCACCAAATGGTTGAATTACAACGTCAATGATACAATATCAAGGTATGAAAATGCTTCTAATTTCCAGTATAACGCAATATTCATTAATTTTATCGGGGAGTTGAAAATATCTTACAAGTTGCCCTTGTTTGTGTTAGATTTGGTTATTGTTTTGCTACAGTATTTGATGTATATGATTGCTTTGCATAATCCTAAGAATGCTAGTCCTTCTGATGATGGTCAACAACAGCAGGCTCAACAACAACAACAAGCCAGATCAGGAACGGGTGGTGGAAATGGACTTCTTGGAGACAGTGATGAAGATGAAGATGAAGGTAGTGTGTACGAAGACGGATATCAAGGTACCCTGTCAGTGATTGAAATTAACTTAACTCCTGAGATTGGGATTCAGTCAGTGAAAGACAATTTTTTGAAATATATTAAAGGATAAACTCAACTATATATCTCCACATACTCATACACCCACACGATGGGTCTCGACCTTCTATCTACCTGAATTATCCATAACTAAGCCATATCGAACTTGACTTGGAAATTTGAAGTTGAGCAAATTGAAATTTGAAGATATAGATAGGCTGATGCCTGATGCTCGAATGTATTTATAGATGGATATTCCAGATCACTTGATTCGAGGTACGATCTTAGCAGGATATTGAAAGTTGGTTCTGAAACCTGCATATGGTAATGCACATATCGTCTAACGCCTGCGAGAAAATGTCAGTTAAAATTGTATTGTTGTTTTTCATGGGACTGATTGCACGTACGTATATCGATATGTTTATAAGCCTACATTTAACCATATATATATATGCTCATGCTCCTCATCATGATAAGCTAGGATCTGGATTTGCAATTAAGTTGAAATTATTTGTGGTATATAGTTAGCTGATCACTGTGGATCACTTGTGTATCAGCTGTGGATATGGATAGACAATACGTGTCATTTTTAAACAAAAAAAGTTTCTTGTACTAATGGACTTAGTAGTAAGTACGTTGTAGTGGTGATAGTAGTGTTAAGAGCTGAAATATGGTTACAAAAGAAAGCTAGAGCTAGGAAGTCCGTGATAAAAGTATAAAAATGGTAATCCAACACTAAATAAATAATAGTGAACACCATGAACTTTGAGTGAATTTGTACAAAATTGCAGGCTGGGTTCACGCCCCACGGGTGAAAGAATTCTAAGAAAATTTAAGTTGTGCAAATACAAACGCTTAACTATAGTGGCACGTCTATGTAGTATTAGTATCGTAGTAAGATAAATATAGCTCAAGCAAATAAAGGAGTCAATTGGTAGAGTATTATAAGAGGTAGGTACTAGGCAGACGAGTCACGACTCACGAGTCAGAGCTTTAAGTGTAAGAGTGACAGTGACACAGATGTGCATAGCTCAGATTGTCAGATTGTTTGGCTCTTGTTAATTGAAAAAAAGATAAAGGAATTTTAAGCGGCCTATTCTTTTGATGTGAGGTACTGTACGACTCAGTACGAGTCCAGACTTGCAGACCCTGTCTCGAAAACGAGTACAATTCACGACTCACGAGTAGACGAGCTGGAGTAAGAGCAGGTGTGTTGTCAGAGATGTGTACTACTGTGTACTGTGGCCACTTCATAGTACAGCTAGTCACCCAAGTGTTTGTTTGTTAAAGGCTAGTAGAGGCTTATAAACTAGCTCTTGACTCTCGAGGATCTCACCGTAGAGAAACCAGTAAAGTCCGAAATTGCCATTCATCACGATTGATCTCATGGGAAATCCAGAACCAGATCAAGTCGAGTTGATCTTCATGGAACTTATTTTATTTTATTTTATTTTTTAATCTTAACGTGACGGTTTAATTTTAAATGTTGATGTTTATAATTCATTTGAATTTTATACGTGCGTGTTTGTCGTATACGTATATAAACCGTACGGTATTCTCTGGTCCTAAATTAAGGGTGAAAGGACAAGCATTAAACTAGGGAACAACGTATCACCAAGTATCGAATAAGCTCCGATTTTCGCTTGTCACCTGTAAGTTGGTAACTGTAAAGGCTCATCGCCCGACTCGCACTTTTTTTTCTTTTCCAGCTGTCTCTCTCTATGCTGTACGGCCATCTGCCCTCTGCACTGGGTATATATCAACTCCTGTTTGCCCTTTGCACTCGAACTTGCCCTCATTGCCTCTTTTTTCTTTTCCCTTCCTCTACTTCTTCAAACAATTCATCTTGTCTTCCAGTGTCCACCAAATAAATATCTCAATTATTGGCTGCTTTTCTTCCTGGAATTCTAAAGAAATTCGGATCAACCACAAGATCAGATCAATTTTTTGAATAACAGGAGTTCCGGATCAACTGATTCACTCGTTTCCAGCTTACTGATTTACTGATTTACTGATTTACACTTTTCATCAACTCTTAACTTCTTTCCAACTGTTCATTTTCCCAGAAAATCATTTTTGTTCAAGTTTAAACATCAAATAACCAGCTACCAAACAAAAGATATCAAAAAATGACCAAATTATCAAGACCTCAAATGCCCCCTCGGTCAGTGTCGGATTTCAGCACCATGTCCTCTTTTACCTCCCTCTCATTGGATGACTTGAACAACAATAATACTTCCCCACCTGAACCTCAATGTCAGCCCCAGCTACCACAGCAACACCCTAAAGTGTTGGATTCCTCGAACTATAGATCGCCATATTATGTTCCTTTCAAATCACCAGGTACAACAGAACCAAAACCAGTTGAAATTTTAATGCATAGATTCTCCATTTGGAAGATGATTGTCAAACAATTGGTTTTCTATTTCAAAGAGCTGAGTATCTTTAAGAAACAAACTTATCTTGCTAATAAAGCCATGTTTGAGAATTTGAACTTGCTGAAAAAACAAAATAATTTTGCACGACATAAGAAAACTAATTCTGTCGTTAATAATGGTAGTAAAGCGTTGAAAGCTACAAAGAGTGCTGTGGATTTGACTCAGTCTTCAGGTGGAGTTTCAAATGGATCAAATGGTAACGGCACTTTTTCAAATTCTACGGCTTCGTTCATGCAGAATGCTTTCTTGCCTGAAGCCGAGCATTCCGTATTATCCATTTCTACCACGCTATACAACTATCATGCAGATCTCGCTGAAAAGGAACTGATCACATACAATCAACTAACATTGAAGATCATTCCAAGACTGGAAAACTTGAAAGAAAATTTGAATGATGCAATTAAACAGATGTCTACATTAAGAGGTTCCTCGGAATTTAAACTTAATGACTTAAAGAGTGAAATCGCTAAAACTGGTGCTTTGCTGGCTGACTACATGGCTTCCATTGAATTATTGACTAATGGTGAAACTACTACCTCATTAGGCACAAAATTGAATTTCACTAAGTTGGAACCTAAGAATGATCCATACCTTTTAAGATTGAAGTTGGATTTACAATTGAAAAATCAGTTGTATTCTGAGGCACACCTGAAAGAAGCATATTTTGATTTACAGCATAAGTCGGTTCAATTGGAACAAATCTTATACAAAGAAGTTCAAGATTGTTTGAGAACTTTTGTCAACCTTATCAATGCTGAGTTAGACGCCGGTAAGAACAGTTTGGTTGTTGATATGATGGATGGGTTTTTGAAGAATGAGTATGGTATTGATTGGGATTATTTCATTAACAATGATGACTCGAAAAATACGTTGAAATTATCTTCTCATAGTTCACTTCTTAAGGAGAAGCAAATTAGAAAGAAATCAGATGTGTTGTATCCTTACCAGAGAGACAAGATCAGTGCTCCTTTAATCTCTGGATTTTTGGATAAGAGATCCAAGTATTTGAAAACATATTCCAGATTCTTTTACGTGTTGACATTCAACTTCATCCACGAGTTTAGAACGGACGATAGAAAGAAAGAGAAGACACCGGTTTCATCATACAGTTTAAGTGACATGATGGTTTCTGAGTCCGCTGATGATCCAAAGAAATTTATCATTCGTATCAACCATAAGACAACAGAGAAAAACAAGTTCACTTTCAGATGTCCTGATGCGGAGACTTGTTCAAGATGGTTAGAGTTGCTGAGTGAACTAACCTCCTATTCTGATCCATTGGAAAGAAACAACCCTAATAATGTCATTGATATCGGCATCCCATCACAATTGATCTCACCTCGTCAATCAAGCACCACACTATCACAGTATCCTCATGGTGTGTATTCTCCAGAGGAATCCTCAGTTTCCATCCCTGCTTCATCAATTATCAATACAACTCCACCTTCTGCTCCAGATGCCTTGGGGAGACATCAAAAGACAAGCTCAACTGCTTCTTTGCATCTGCCAACTTTCCAATCTGTGAAACATACAAATTCAAGTGATTCGTTTGTCAAAGGGCATAAGTATGCTCATAGTGCTTCTTCAATTTCGATCAAGTTGAGTTCTCCTTTGACTTCAGATGGTTCGAATTCTTCAAATGATGTTACTCCAACCCATCTTAGATCAATTGGGTCTACTGGAAATCATGATGGAAATGATGATTATTTCAGCTATCTGGCACCAAGACCGAAGTTGACATCTTCTCGTGACTCACATTTCTCAAACTCATCCAATTCAAATTCATCCTCTCAGTTGCAACAGTTGAGTACACCAGTTATAAGTGTTCGTCCTTCCACTCCTACTTCCCCTCAATCCAACAACATCTTTTCATCAAACCCTTCCTCTTCTTCCACTTCAACCTTAACCAACCCAACATTATCTTCAACCACAGTGGCTAAAGTTGTCCCACCACCAAGAACGTCATCACCATTAACCAAACTCCACCCAGACTCAAATAAAAATATAACCAAAACTTCCCCAACTTCACCAACATCCAGCGCCAACGCAAGAGGTCGTGAAACACTGCGTAATCAACTCCGTATGGCACACACTGGAGCAAATGGACAATCATTTGCAAATAGTATCAAACAGCAACAATCATTGAATGCTACTATGGTGAGCCAACACTCTATGCTGCCTCAGACACCTGGTGAGTTGCCTCCTAGAACCATTGGTGAGCTGTTTAATGGAAATGGAGTTGGAATTGGTGGTAATAGTGGAAATGTTGGCCATTCGAGAAACAGTAGTGGGAATAGAGATGGTGCTGTTAGTCCACCTGCTGTTGTTCCTGGTGCTGTTGCTACTTCATCTTCTGGTTCGAAAGATCGTCGTTTGTGTTAAAGTTGGCGATGGCAGTGAGGTTATCTTGACTGTTCTGCTTACTTATCAATGATACCCCCTTTGGGCTTATTTTGGCTTTCTCTTCCAGTTTATGTTTTGTCCATCCTGAATTTTGTTTGTTTGAGTTTCTTAAGTTTTCAATTGCACTTTTAATGCCCTCCCTCTACATTCACAAATTGAATTTTTCAAGCTTATATAAAATAGTTTCTCAGTTCATCCATATGTTACATTGTCCCATTGTTCCATTGAATTGCAGTTACAGTTTGCTTTTTTATTTTTGTTTTTGTTGTTTTAACTTTTGACATTGACCATCTCATCATTGTTTTTTCGTTGTTTTAAGTTGCATACGATCATCAATTTTTCCAATTGGACTCTAACTATATTCCTAATCATAATTTACCTTTTTATTTTTGTGTTGTATCTTTTTAAGTTATCCATGTCCCTCTCTCCTTTTTGCCTATCGCCCAGCCTCCTTACATCCAACTTTTCTCTACTTAAGGACCTTTTTTTAACTATATATATTTTCTAAAACTCACATTTATACACTTTCCTTGCACTGCTTACATATCTCTTTTACTTCTATTTTGAACAATTTGATGATCTTTATACTTTCTTTTACTATATATACACATCCTTTTTTCTTTTAAATTTGGCGTTTTTCTCAATTTATCTCTAATTAAATTCCTCGATCAGTTGGCTTCTAAATTAACCGAAATTCGAATGCACAATACTTTCTCTAGATATATACCATGCATCTATTTTTGTTTCGAGTCTTGAATCGTTGAGCCCATTCGAATGGTTAGCCTAATCAAACAATCTTTCGAAATTGGTTGGTAATTCGATCATTTGAGTAGAGTAAAACTCCTCGGTTTCTCTCATAAAAGCAACATCGTCTTTGGTAATCAAGTTTATGACAACACCTTGTCTGCCAAATCTACCACCTCTACCAATTCTGTGAATATAGTTTTCTTTCTTAAATGGTCAATCGTAGTTGATAACCAGAGAAACTTGGGGATACCGATACGTCTGGATAATAAATCTGTAGAGGTCAAAATTCTGGAAGCACCAGTTTTGAATTCTGGCATTTTGGTGTCTCTTTCAACTTGCGATAATTCGGAATGGATAGCTGAAACAGTGAACTTGTTGTCATTAAATTGTTTCTTAACTGTCTTTCTTGAATTGCAAAAAATAACTGATTGTGTAACAGAGATGGAATCGTACAGATCACACAGACAATCAAACTTGTGTTGTTCTTCGTTGATGTTAATGTAGTATTGCCTAATATCTTCCAAATTCCGATTTTGTTTTTCCATTAATACTCTGATTGGAACTCTCACGAACTTATCGACGACTTTTTAAACCTCCAGATCCACAGTAGAAGGCATTAAAACAACCTGTGTTGTTCATAGCAAAGACTTGAAAACTTGATGGATTTGCTCTTTGAAACCAGTGGATAGCATTTCGTCAGCTTCATCCATCAAAAAATATCTTGATGTCTTCAGTTTGGAAAAAACCCCTTTCGATCATGGAAAACACTCTTCCCGGGGTGCCAACAACAATTTGAGCACCCATTCTAAGGGCCTCGATATCTTCAACCACAGGTTTACCACCAATGGAGGCATGGACAGTGATATCCATGTGCATACCTAAGGTCAACACAACTTTTTGAAGTTGGAGTGCCAATTCTCTAGTTGGTGCCATGATCAAGCCTTGAGTTTTGTGTAAGGAGGCATCGATTCTTTGTAGCGCCGAGATGGCAAATGTTGCTGTTTGATCAATACCTGATCGAGCTCGAGCTAGGACATCTCTACCTTCAATAATTGAGAGAATGGCTCTTTGTTGGATATTTGATGGTTTTTCAAAACCACAAGCAAAAATACCTTCATGAATTATCAGTTTAAATAGTCGTTTTGAATGTCAACATGTATTCGTTTTTCCAGACTTGTTGAAAATTTCATAAAAGAAAGGTACTTACCCATTAGGACTTCAGACTTCACATTCAAATCGTCAAATGAGTGGATTATTTTGTCGTAGTTGGTTTCAATTGGACTTGATTCAGGGTCTTGTGTAGACATATTGAGCTAAATTGTATAATTGTTGATAAGCTATATGATTGATATCAAGTTGCCAAAGATAAAGAAGAGAGTGTCATTATATGGCCCATGGATTTTTTATAGGTATGTTGAAGATAGTAGTTCTATTGATTTTCGATTTTAGAACCATATTCTAATTGAAGTTTTCTAATTTCTTGTACGTAGCTTGGTCTTCTGTGCATGTTTGTACCAGTCCCTTACTTATATTGATTTTTGACAGGTACGCTCCAGCTCCAGCAGCGAGCTCGCCCTCATACAAGCAAAAACAAAATTCGTTAACTTGTCATCTTTAATCCCTTCAGTGTGTCCATCAACATTATCTAGGACAGATTGAGAAGCCAACTAGAATCTATCACATATCTTATTCATATCATAAACTGTCAATCAACATCAATCAATCAGGCACAAAGGAAAAGACAAATCATATACTACAGAAAATAAAATGACAAGCATATCGCCAGCATCGTATCCACAAATACTACAAAGAATAGACAAAGAACTAAATGAGCTAAACAACACTTCAACTTCATCCTCCTCCACAAATAAAAATTGTTATTCAGCAAACTACATCACAATCAACCGACTCTCAAGAAACCTTGACTTGATAAGAAGATCCACGTTTCAAACCAAAACCAAAACCAATGGAATCAGTGTCCATTCACCAGGAGTTGAAGTTTCAGAGGACGTGTTGAATCAATTGCATAGACTAGACAAGTTGATCCAAGATAAGAGATTTGAAATGGAGTATGAGTTAACTTTATCTCATCAACGATTCCAAAATGAGTTGGAGTTCATGAAACGTACTGGAACATCAAGTGGGAGTAAACGAAACAGTATCGTTTCTCAAGGAAGTCGTGACATTGAAGATATTGGTAAGGTTAGTGGTACTGCGGCAAGTGGAGCCAAAGAAGACGAAGAAGACGTAGAGACATTAAGACACAGATTGCTTACTCGATCCCATGACCATCCAAATGCCTTAGACAGCGTCACCAAAACGGAAAATCAGAACCAGTATCATGAATCATTCCAGAAAGAGTTAATTGATGCATTACCTTCCATGGTTGGTTCTATAAAAGAACAAGCATTACAATTTCAGGACCTGTTGAAGCAAGATGCGGTGTTGTTGAAAAAGGCAACTGAGAATTTTGAGAGTTCGGATGGTAAGTTTGGTCATGTTAATAAGATGTTGAATCAATTCCAAAAAGAGGGAAAGTTGAGTTGGTGGTTTTATGTTAGGGTTGTTGGTGTGGTTTTGGTTGTGTTTTTGGTGTTTGTTTTGTTCATTAGAATTATTCCATCTCAATTTTAAGACTCGGTAGTGGAGGGGAAGTGGAGTTTCCCTTTTTGGTTTCCTGCTGGGGTGATCCAATCCTCGCCTAACTGTTGTTGGTGAGTTCTGGGGTTAGTCTTATATGGGAAGTGAATGAACTTGTTTTACGATATTTGTACTAAGCTTGATTATGTTGCCTTTTTTATTTTTCCAATTTAATTCTACAATCCTTTTACTTTTTGTGCACTTCAAATTCATTCTTTTTTTTTCTGAGGATTCTTTGTATATTTATAATTCATGCATTTTTATCTAACTAATATCCAATTAAGGTATCCCTGTAAAGTTCATATAAATACTCCGTATCATATGAGTGTTTCCGTGTTTATCAAAGCGCAGTAGGAACGATCAAAATAGGTTCCAAATCTGATCCCTTTTCATACGAGTTGTGACGATACACGTAATAAGCAGCAAAGAACGACTCTTTATCCCAATACTTACCGTTCTCAACCAACTTAGGTTCAGACTGAATCAAACAGGGTATCAATTGGTTGTATAACTCAGTAAGTCTCTCCGATGTTTCTTGGCCTTGAATAATAGGAGATGTTTCATTTTTGTGGTAGACTTTTTGAAATTCTTGGATAATCCAGTCTAAAGGCATGTTGATTTCAGGTTCTTCATCTGAGTTCTGTTCATGGTGATCTGTTTTAGTTAAAGTACGATTCACCACAGCAAGTAACCAAATCAACACAAACTTATCTTTCTCAAATTTGTCCATCTTACTAACAGATGATTCAAACTCGAAAAACTCGAAAAATGGATCAAACAAATAATATTTCTTCAAGATATCTTTCAAAGTGATCAATTTCTTTCGATACTGTTTCAACAACGTTCTTTCCAAAGACTTAATCTCAGACTTCATCAAATTGTAAATTGTCAATTGAGTGAACTTATAAGCCTTACAATTCTCATGGTTTCTCAAAGACTGTTTACCAAAACCTGAATCTATCTCAGAGTAGTATTTGATTGTCTCGTCGTTTAAATTGGCAGGTAACCTATCTAACTTCCCCTTAAATTTCACATCCAGTGCGTCTCGTAGTTGGTTAAGACCATTCAATTGGGCATTTAATGTAATCCCATCTTCTTCTGGGTTCTTGCACATGAACGAGTATAATTCAAGAAGACCATCCGGAATAACGTGGTTTT
This sequence comes from Ambrosiozyma cicatricosa, assembly GCA_030579935.1. Lineage (NCBI taxonomy): Eukaryota > Fungi > Ascomycota > Pichiomycetes > Pichiales > Pichiaceae > Ambrosiozyma > Ambrosiozyma cicatricosa. The sequence goes on along the minus strand of JAKTRY010000412.1, from coordinate 7,647 downwards.
TGTTGCATATGTAAATCACAGTAGGGTCGGTCTTTAACTGAATAACTCTTTTCTTCATGACTTCCATTCGGTTTGTCTCATCATAGTCACTTACCACGGTGCTATGGTAATGATTGTTGGAATTGTCGTCAATGGCATAAGTGTAATCACTCAAATGAGGTAAATTAAAGCACCATCTGTTTGAAGGGTCGTTTATCTGGGCAACCAATGAGTCAACCAATCCACTTAAATTCAAACATAGATGTAAGTTTTCAAATTCGTTGTCTGGGATACAAAATCCATAACCCATAAACAACTCTTCATTTCCCTTCGGACCATAGTTGTTGAATAGTTCAACTGGGATATTGGTTTCAGATTGAGCTGTACTTGGCACAGGAATCGAGATTTCAAATCCTTGAGGTGATCCATACCAAGACACTCGATTTCTTGGCTCATGGTTCAATAAATCAATCACAGGTAATAAAATGACTGATTTTTTGTCAACTTCTGTTGAGCCCGAGTTGTCCTTTTCATTTGAACTAATAAATCTGTATGGGAACGCACGGGACGTGAGTATCAAATGACCCCAAGCAAATTTTCCAAATGAAAGCCAATTAGATCTATCCGCCGTAGTCTTTGTTGTTTCTTTCAACATTATCTCAAACAATTCAAGATCATTCAATTCACCATATCTTGGAGTGTTTTTCTGAGATGATGATGGAATCAAATGATAGTTCTCTAAATATTCTTTCAATAATTGTTTCAACTTCAATTTCGTTCCAGTGTATAAATTACTTCCTTGCAATGATTCCAATTCATTAGGTGAAAAAGTCAACGGTGATCCAATTTCCCTGAATCCAGGCAACAATTCAAAATAAGGGACAAATTTGCTACCCTTATCATTACCACCGTTGTTTATTCCGGGTATGGATTCAATTGAACTCAAATAACAAACATAAAATTTCATAATCGTGACTGGATCCATCTCGGTTTTTTGTAATCCAAATTGAGCATATGCGTCATCCGGTTTGACTATCAGAGTTGAAGGAATCTTGATAACCAATGGTAATTGATTCGTTGTAGTTGTTGTCCCGGTTGTGGTTGCAATTGCAGTGTTGGAACATTCATCATTGTTATTGAAAATGGCTGTGATTCCTGACTCTTCTGTATACTTGAAACTGATTCTAGAATCAATTGAAACACCATTGAACTTCGCCCAGTTTATGAAATCGTTTATTCGCTTCTGTTGATTCTGCATTCTGTTTTTTTTAGTTTTTGTTGGGTTAAGCTACGGGAGTTGTAAATTGTATACTTAGAGCCAGCCAGGAGATTGGTTGTCATGAATAATCAAAAGTTGTATTCCAAAAAGGATTTTCTTCGTACTAGAGTTCGGAGGTTCGGAAGTCGGGACCGACGCGGATAATCCCGATGGGCGATGGAATCTCAACTGAGATTTGAGATCGATCGAATCGGTCTGTACTGTGCAGCTGACGTATCGCGTTTGTTTGTGTCTGAGATTCTGGGGTAAAACTGGCCAGCGTAGAACGGGAAATTAATTTGTTAAGGCACACGGTTCGCATGCAGATAAGATAAGGGAGGACTTAATATAGACATGTGTGTGCACCAGAGAGATACGAAGATGTAAACAGGCCGGAAGTTGCAGCGTAAAAGCTGTACGTATTCCTTCACGGTAAAAATCAATTGTATTTGAATTGAAACCAGGTCCTAAAAGAAATTTATAATATAGCTAGAGAGTAAATAGAGTATACGGAAGTCGAAGAAATAAAGAGAAAACATGAACTGATCATCAAATAAAAAAAAACACCAAGGTTATAAAGCCACCAAAAAAGAAAACTAAACTAAACTAAACGAAGATATGAGCCAGCCAATTAAAATGTCCGTTATAACCATAGATTCATTTGACAGGATGGAAGCCCTACCGATGCATCGGTCATGAGAACTAAACAATAGAAATTGATTTTTAATAAATAGAAAGAGATAATGGAACGCGAGATATCGAGTTGAAGAGAGAACTAAAGTATAGAATGTACCCATGACAGGTTCAATCAAAGTACTAGTTTGATCTCTTTCTAGACTTGGAGTGTTTGGAGAGTTTCTTTGATAGCTTCTTTGGGATTGGCTTGGTTGAGAACAGCTCTTCATCATCAATAAAAGCATTGTAATCAACCTTGGAAGTAGCTTCAGGCAATTGATACTTCTGGGTCTTTTGATAATTGTCAGCAAATTCCATATCAGTAACTGATTTCTCAAGTTCCTTGTCTTGGTCAATGACAGCCTTACCAGTGTTCTTTGTCTTCTCGTTTGCTTGGACCTCCAAAGCGGCAACTTCGGCATAAGAAAGCTTTCTCACTTGGATATCAATGAATTCATCACTAGACTCACCTTCTTGAACCTTCTTCATAGCAATAACCTCATTGGTTGAGTCGTTAATCAAGTTCAAGTTTGTAGATTTTTTTGTCGTGTCATCTTTGCCCTCCTTATCTGAGATCGCGTCTTTCTTTGTAGCGTCGGAGTTTTGAGAATAGAAGAAAGACCAAAATGAGAAACCTGTCTTCTTTGGTTTGGGTGACAATGATTGATCATTAACGTTTGATTGGGTTTGTGTTTTAGATTCAAGGGTGTTTATGTCAATAACTTTTGGTGGAGGGTTGTGTAATTGTGAGGAGGTTGGTGACAGTTGTTTTTGTGCTAATGGCATAATAGATAAGAGTGTTTGTAGATTGAGTTGTGGATTAAAGTATAAGATTGAAACCGAAGGTCTTCTTTTGAAGAAGGGGATTGCTGGTAAACAGGAGTGTTTTGAGGAAGAAAAGAAAAGCTGGGGAAGAAGGGAAAAACAAGAAAAGGAGTTGTATTTAAAGAAAACGGGAACCAATTCTCTATAGCAGTTATGAGTCAGTTGCTATCAAAACGAAACACATGCCCGAATGAGATCTGTGGCAGATCGCACGAACCGTGACGCCTATACAGAGACTGAGACGCATGTGTTATATAGTGCGCCTATTTGAGACCGGTGACCGCGCCCTAGTGGTACAAATTACGCAAGTTCTCGGCTATCGGGATGGGCACGGGCTCATTCAGCCTGGTATTAATTGACCTCAGCATGTGTTCTAATCTGGTTGCTTCTAGTAACTTTCAAATTAGGCAAGTTTTGAAATTTGATCGACATTTTTGGTTTCTAGCCTGATTTCAAATGTCTTGACCTACAATATATAGTGCCTCCGATTGTAATTGAAGTGTGGCATGTACACGTTTTCTTTTAATTTGAGGTACGGTTTCAGGAATCCAGAATTCACCCGCTTTCGTATACCATCTACGCGGCTATCAAACCGACTTGCCTTTTTGGATTATTTGCTGGTGCAAAGATTTAGATAATTACACAGCCTTGATTTGGAGCTATTTTAGATTGTGGTGGAAGCTCTCCTTTCACATGGTTATAATTTCTTCTCTGATTTCTCCACCATGAAAATTCGACAAGTGGAAGACAAGTGCTCCAATAAACCTGCAAAATTCTTAAAGGAGGATCATTATGGTCCAAATGGTCCACACACATTTAGCCATCAGAGGATATATATCATATGTATTCAAGTTGGCTAATCAGATCTATATTAATTTGCCGTTTTGTGGGGATATATGCATTCCTGGGGGTTTGGGCTCATGAACTAGCTAGCTTAAATATTGAGGAGCTTGAGACAGCCTCAGTTCATATCATGATTCAACGTACACTTGTAGAGTTGTGATATCGTTCCAACTTCCAAAGAACTGCAAAACATGAACGATATATATAGGAAAACTAGTTTAAGACTTTGTCATGGCTGTGATGAATGATTTTACATGGCATTGAAGTCTCGAAGAAAAGGAAGGAAGTAAAACGGGAGTGATGAGTCAGGAGACAAAGAGAAGACACATGGATAAACGGGCTCAAGCAATTGCTTAATTTGTTTCCGGTACGTACGTACGTAGTCGTATATATGATATATGAGCAAAAAATAATAGTTGTGGGAATCGAAATATGTGGTACCATATGTTCAAAATTAACGTGATTCCAGTGTTGAGTCTTGTTTGAGCTCTGCACCGATACTCAAAATATAGGCCGTTCGTTTTAACTCTTTTCTCCCTTATCTCCTATACAGCTGTCTGAAGGATGATGGATGATGGATCCTCTGGACTGTAAAAGTTCTATTCTTGGGGAACAAGAAAACAACACACAATTCCACTTATGACTCCTTAATTTACAATGTTTTGTCATAATTTGCAGGAACCAGGGAGCCCGAGAGAAGATTGTGGAATATTTAAAGAAGAAGAAGACGTGTCTGTGTGTGATAGGTAACAAATTTCAGGCACGTAAACAGCTAGTACAGGGCCTTCACCGGCCGGAGTAGACAAAACTTACACGGATCAGACTGTTGTACGATATTATGAATGTGATAAATTGTACCTGTTTGTTGTTTGTTGTTCGTTGTCCTTCGGAGACCACGCCTTGTAAGTTGGACCAGAGATGAGCAAGTATTTGAGTATTTAAGCTGTTGTAACTGCACCAGAACTCAAGTGTCAAAGATCAATATAACGTATGTATACATACCACACATTGTAACCTGTTTCACACTAAATCAAATCTGTCCCCTCACAAACCTAGTCACTGTTTGCATCTCGCACGCTCTCACGCTCTCACAATCAAATCTTACTTCAACAAAAGACCTGAGGCTAACAATCATCGTGTGTTTCCTTGTTTTTGTTCCCGATCCCATTCCCATATCTCAACAATCCCCCTCTTGCTCCTGTTTTTCTTCCCAGGTTATTTCACAACCACCTTTTTTGTCTTTTAAAGACGGACCTCACTTGATCCTCTTTAAAACACACACAAGTTACCTGTCTCAATAGTTCAAACCCCATCATCGCCTATACTATACTAAATTTGCCCTCGCAATTCTTATCTCAAATGATGCAACAATCCCAATCAAAAAGATCAAAAGTTAACAAAAGAAAGTCCAAAGACCAACATGGCTCTCAGTTTTTACCCATCAAAGATAATACACTCAGATCAGTTGCATTAACAAAGAACAATTCATCAATGCGTTCAACAGATTCAAAGAGTGTCTTATCTCCTCACAATTCCGTCTTTCAGGCTCTGCAGAATCCGGACTTAGACTTGGAGTTATCAAGTTACAGTCCTCGTCTTGCACCAATGAATGATGCTAGTCAACAATTACCTGCCTACACCAACAACGATTTTTCGATCACTTCATGGCAGTCTATCTCATCACATCTACCTGCTCCTGTTGCCTCTCATGGACAACCTTCTTCTGATAAAACTCCCTTCTCAAGTCCATTTGGTCCTCCTCCCCCTCCTGTCTCTGGTGAATCTAACACACCAAAAAATGTCAGTTTCAATTTTCTGTCCAATGCTCGGAATATGAGTCCAAATATTGGTTCTATCTTGTCTAGTTCTGATAATGATGATAGATTGTTGGATGAGTTAAGCTTTGTCGTTGAAAACCCAGCATCCATTCATAATGTTATGGTGTTTGATTCCGAATCAGAAGAACTGAACGCCACCGATGATGAAGAATATACAGTTGATTCATCAACAATAATTCCGTCGTTTGTGATGCCTAGAGTATCTATTCCAAGTTTGGGTGGACAACCAGATGACGCCACACTTCATTCAGCTGACGATGGTATCATAAAAGTTCAAGTTGTCGGTTCCTGTAATCAGTTGTTGGTACAACGATTAAATTCATACAAGAAGACCCTAAAGAATGTCGAATTTTATACTTCGAATCAACTGGACCCACACTTGTTATTATTGTTGGTTAATCGTGAAAACTATTTGTTGCCCACATTAGTCAACAAACCTTATATTCCGATTATCATTGAAGAAGGTGGCTTGAATGCTGATGATATCATGAACCGTTTGGTGAAAGATTTGATGATTTGTGAACCTATAGTTCTGAAGTCAATTAATGATGATGTTGTCACTTTGATAGATTTCCTGGATAATTTGGAACGCATGGATAACTTCCAGGATGCTATTCGTGAATTTTTGGGAGGACCAGTGTCATCTTCGATGAAATTGAACACAGTGAATTCTATAATGATGGAAAAATCATCTTCCTCTTCCGGATTTGTTGGTAGACGTGGCTCATTTGCATCCAAGTCAACTATTAGAAAGAAAGCCCGTTCCCGTTCTGCCGTTATATTTGAATCTGATGAAAGCTCTAGGACCAGCAAGTGCGATGATGATAAGGAAAAGAAATCTAAAGATATAAGCAGTTTAAAGGCCAAATTGATACTAGGAATTACCTTTGGTGTTATTTCTTTGACTGTCGTTATGGTTTGGAGAGAGTTATCGGCAGAATTTATTGATTCTCCCAAATTGCCAATTGATGGTTCTATCACTCCTAAACTTTCATCTACAGTATCTTCTTCACTTCCACCATTATCATCTTATGTTCCAAAATCTGGTGCTACTGTATTCCTTAATTCAGAAGCTCCATATGAGGTATTTAGTGTCGATGATATTTTGATTGACAACTTTAATTTGATCACAGCAGAGCTGTCCGAATGGGGTGGTTTTCTTTTTAATGAATCCTTCTTTTTGATTCACAGAGCTAAGTTGACTATTGTTCATTTGATCAGTATCTTCACTTAAACTTATGCTACTGTTTTTTCTATTCGTGCCAGTCTAAGTTCCAACCTTCCTTTTTTGTTGTTTTAATTAAGTTGTACTTTGAAGTTGATCTTCAAGATGCAATTACTCATATACCTTACTTTTTTCTCTCTCTTCTCTCTCTTCTGAAATATTTCATTTACTAATTTTTTGGGTCACTTTCTACTTGGTACTACTACTTTTTATTTCTTTCCTTTTACTTGGTGTTTCAATTTTTTTTCTCTACATATACCTTCTTTCTGTGATCAATTTTTCACGTTTTAGTTGATTCTAAATCCATTGATAGTGTTTGAAACTTTTGGTTGTTTATTTGTTTGGTTTGGTTTAATATTTACTATTCAGGAATATTTCATTTATGGTACTTTTTTCTCTTTTTCTGACTAGGGGTTTCATCAATTTTGACTGGGGAGGTATTCACAATTGGACCATATCTCATGCAAAGGACTTTTTTTATTACATCCATCCCTTTGTTTTCTTCTTACAGGTCAGTCTCCAGTTAAATGATCACTAGTTCCTCTTCTATATACTTTGTTTCTCTGTATACATATTATATATTTAGGTCATTTTCACAACTCTAATGTCGAAATGGTATTGAGGAAAATAACACTGTACGCATGCATGCGCTCAATTTGTGTGGCTTAACTTTACTGAAACCCCCATATGTACTCAATTGAATGGTATTACTCTTCATTAATAAGCAATAAGTGAATGACACTTATTTGAAAAGTTTGTAGTAACTCTTGATGGCAAACAAACACTTGATACAAAAGAAACATCAAACTCCTTCCAGAGCGGAAGGTTCGTAAAAACAAAAAGAATGCGATCTCTGAGGATTGAACTCAGGACCTCCAGATCTTCAGTCTGGCGCTCTCCCGACTGAGCTAAGCCCGCCTACTGTTAAGTATAACAGTTTGGTGCTGGTGATTTCTCTATGATCTGTAGTCTTCAAATAGCCCAATAATTAGCTAGAGATCCAA
>JAKTRY010000411.1:0-21190 GCA_030579935.1 Ambrosiozyma cicatricosa | reverse complement strand
CGGGACTATAAGAACGATCACAGGGGTTTTCGACCTTAATCTAAAGAGAACTTGTTTCCCCTGAACGTACTATATAGGTTAAAAAAAATTTGTCACATGCATGCATATTCACATGTTATTAAAATTTTCCACATGCGCATATGTGTATAATTTCATGTTGAATTCAAATTTAAATTTCAAAGTTCATGCAGCTAGAATTCGACCCATGCATGCAAATTGTCATGCACATGAGATCTATATATAAGGACTGAATTCAATATAGCTAGGTGTAAATTGTCGCTTAAAATAAAATATTTTTGATTTCTTCAAACATGTTAATGCATTCAATCTGCAATGAATTTAATTATCCGGCATAAAATTTTATACATCTGATAAAAGTATACATAAATACAATAGAAAAGGACTTTTGAAGTATAAATAAACAAATGAATGTTAATTCGAATAAATTATAGAAAAAAAAGGCTTTTATTAATTTCCAGTTCTATCTCTAGAAATTCACAAGTCTTTATCCAACCCATTACTAGAACTCATATCCAAAGAAGCATCACCATCAGAAGTGCTAGCACCAGAAGTGGACTCATCACTCGAACTCTCATCCGCTTTATCTGAATCTGAACTACCGTCAGCATTGCCAACAGATCCAGAAATCGAAGCAACACCATCTGACCCTTCTCCTGAACCCGATCCAGTAGTGACATGCCCATCAGACCCACTTATTGATTGAGAAGATGAGTGAGAAACTGAACCTGATTTAGAGTTTGAGTTGGAATTCGATGATGATGAGGAGCCGGAATGGGAATGAGATTTTGGCTTTGATGTGCTTGTTGATGTTGTTGCTGTTACTGTTGAGACTTTGGTGGATGATGTCGATGTTGAAGTTGTGATTGAATCTAAGTCAGGGCCTGAATCAGAGTCAGTATCTAAAGTTGGAGTTGCTGACGTGGATGGCTTCGTACTATGGGATGCAGTGATTGTGGTTTTTGAATCATTAGTATCAGTGAGTGAGTCTGAAATATCACTTGCAGGGGAAGTAGCAGTGGTGAAGTCTGTATCATTACTAGCAGTCATGGTATATCCGTATTCAGCACTCGTGGAGATAAGTCTGGAATTGTCACTTATGCTGACAGAATAACTTGAGTCATCACTTTCAGTAGAGGTCGAAGAGGTGTAGTCAGATTCATCACTTGCAGTAGAGGTATAATCAGAGTCATCACTTGGAGTGGATGTATAGTCAAAATCATCACTTGTTTTGGTGGTCTTGTATGAGCCATCATTAGTGAAAATGGTGGAGGTTCCCACATCAGAGGTAACTAAGCTTTGATCTGATGTTAAAGTCATATCAGATGCAGAGCTCGAACCCGAATCAACAGTTCCAACAGTAGTAGTAACAGCAGCATTATGAGAGCCAATGACTGAGTCAGTGGTACCACTCATTCTTGTTTCCGTTTCCGAAGACGATGTGTTCAATGTAGTAATTGTCAAACTAGATAATCTTGTGGGCTTAGAAGTACTCATAACATGATGCAAATGTGTTCCAGTGGCGTTTGTTAATGACAATTGTGTCTTGGTATGTGATTTGGAAATGGATTTCGTATGAGTTGGAGATCTTGTTTTTGAGCTATTTCTGTTATGTTTTTTAGCTTCGATTTGAAAACTATTTTCGGATTCTAGTGAATTGCTTCCGTTCGTGGCCGATTCAAGTGCATATTTCTGGTTTGCAATTGAAGTACTAAACTCAGAATTGAATGATGTCCTTCTCCAGAGGCCGTTAATCAGTGAAAGATACTTGTTGGGTGATTGGGATGGGACTGAAACTGAGGTTGAAATTGATGTGACGACTGTGGGCGTGATGATAGAAACATGCAAAGACAACCTCATTGTTTCTGTGGGTATTTCGGGTAGTGGAAGTGATACAGCAGTAGAACTGGTTAGTAGTACCAACAATAGTAATTGGAAATTGAACTTCATCCTGTATGAACTTGATTATCAATAGTGTGTTTCTCGTTGATTCGGTCTGTTTATGTTCATTTCTTCCAATGAAAAGTAAAAAGAACTTGTTGGAACCATTTGTGATTGAATAAGTTGTCATATTTGTAAACCACTTTATTAATTCAGTGTTGTGGTGTGGAGCAAGAGTAGGCGTACTTATTTTTGATACACCTTGGTTTGTAGTTTAGCTTCTGAAGTTTTAACTTCTCTGATACAAGCGAGCTGTAGAAAATTTCAGACAGGTATAGTTGACAGCCACTGACAGGCATCTGTATTTTGTTCCGGGTAATCTAGCTCACTTAAGTTTGCATATCGACCGTGATCGAATTATTATATAGTCTCCGACGAAATAAGGGTCGATATTTGAGTCTTTGAAACAGGCCATACCTATCCTTTAAAGTTGTCGAGTTTGATCACTGGATGGATGAAACAACAGGGACTCATTCAAGATAGGTTCTTTGCTTGTGCTCAGTGTTGAGCTTGGACCGCTTTTCAGCTCATATATGACCCTAGTAGTTTGCAAGAAGTTGGCAACTAGACCCAAGTCTATATATCCTAAGTAATTCATAAATATATCAGTCAATTCCATGATTCTTTAGTTCATATTTTTCTTCAACCTGCGGTAGTAGTTCGGCTTAAGATGTGACCGTTGTACCTGTAATATATACCAGGCTTGCATGTCTGGGAGAATGGATCGTTGCGCATGATGTTGATCACAATAATCACATTTACCGAACATATTCCATTTTAAAAAAGTGAATTTGAATTAAAATAATAATATATAGAGAGTTAAATAAATGTTACAGATTAGATATAAAAATTTGATAGAACTCCAACACAAACGTAAGTGTCATCGAACACAATACCAAGCTCCAACCACAACAGTACACGCCTCATCATCTATATTGATCAACCTTCGCACCACCGAATCCAGATAGCAAACATATTAGATCAGAACAAAAGATTACATGATAATATCATGCGTATCATAAATTGTCCTTTGCTCTTGAAGTAGCATTGAAAACATGACGATGACGAACACGACGACGGCGCAAAGGAGCAATTGGACGACCATTTGTATTGTTATTACCACCCGCTGGAACAGATCCTGAAGTAGCGACCGAAGCATTTGATCGAACAGGAGTAGAAGAGTCACCACTTGGTGGATATCTTGGATGACTTACATACTCAGGTGCACTTGAATGGTTTCCAACAGTGGCAACAGTAGCGGAAGACGAAAACAATAAAGGAGATGAAGAAGGACTTCCGCGAGTTTGAACATTGTTGGAGTTCGATGAAGTAGATCTTTCTTGACTTTCATCAGCAGTGCGTTTTTGACCACGAGTTTGAGACCTAGTTCTGGTGTTAACTCCCTTTGCAGAAGTTCTGGCTCTGGCAGTGGAAGGAGGACCACGTCTTTGAGTGGTAGTACAACCTCTAGCACCCGAATTACCAATTGATACAGCAGTTCTAGCAACAGCAAGTCTTCTGGAACCAGCTCTTCTTCTAGGTAAAGTAATTTCAGACTCCTCATTGTTTGTAGAAGCACGTTGTGGAACCACAACTTCAGTACCATGACCATTACGTTGAGCTCTTGCCTCTATATATCTCATCATTTCAATATGTCTTTGTCTTTGATAGTTCAATTGGATGTCATTAGCCCTTGCTGACAGATCTTGGGCAGAGACGCTGCTGGTGGCATTATTCCGTGTAGCTGTAGTTGTAGTTGTAGTGGTAGTGTTAGTTGTAGTTGCAGTTGAACTTGCCACAGTGTCAGCGTCTCTAGTGGGATTGGCAGTTGAAGTGGCATTGTTCTCAACACGACGATGGTTGACAATTCTACTAGCACGAACACGAGCAAGGGCACGGGCACGAATGTTTGCATTAAGAGCAGCTTCACGTTCAGATTCATCATCACTTTCAGTAATTTGGCTTTTCAAATCCATACCACTGCTATTGTTGCGGTCATCACCATCAAATAAGTCTTCACTTTGATATAACTCCTCTTCAAGATAATCATCGTCATCTGAATCGTCGAATATATGTCCCATTATTCTACGTTCTGCCTCTGAGGTGATTTCAACTCTTAAACCGTATTCATCAATTGATGATTCAGTCAGAGCGGCATCATCGTCATCATCATTGTTGCTGTGTCGAGAAGCAGCTGGCGGATTGGCTAGAGTTGGAGTGTCAGTGACAGTGATATTGTTGGTGTTGTTAGCGGCAACTGCTTCTGTAGGAGCTTGATTGGAAGTTTCTGTTTCTGTAACATTCTGAGAAGATCTTAAAGCAGAAACATTAGCTGAAGGTGAAATCAAACCCAGTGACTGTCCAGCGGGAACTAATGGCGATGACAAATTAGGCGAAGCAAGTGATCCACCAGTAGATGATGAAAATGTTAGAGATGGAGGTGGAGATGGACTAACAAATAACGAAGGAGAAGCAAAACCAGAGACTATCAATGGAGAAACTGAAGTGTAGGCAAGGCTTTGTGGAACAGTTGATTGTGGTAAATCATTGTATTGCGCAGAGGCAGATGGAACATTTTCTGGTGGTCTCAGAGGTGCTGATGATTGGTTTGCAATAAGGTATTGGGGAAAGAAACTACCAGATAACAAAGATGTAGCAGGGGAAGGTGATCTAATTAACAATGAAGAGGATAATTCTGCTGCAGGAACTAACCTTGGAATTGAAGGTAAGGAGAATTGAGAGGAACCGCATAATTCTAAAGATAATGATGAAGACAGAAAAGAAGAGGAGCCAAAATGAGATTGGTAGAGGGCACCATTTGCTGGAGAAAATTCTTGGGAATGAGATCGGTTATTGACAGCAAAATGTTGACCTGATAAACCATCATCACATCTTTGATCAACCAATTTATGGAAGTTACATGGAAAAAATTGTGAAGTTGAGTTTGAATAATTGGTAATTCCGGATTTTGTTGGATCAGGAAGTGAAGCACTACCATTACTAAACATCAATCTGTCAGAAGAACGGCTCAAAACTGGTATTCTTGGTTGAATAGGTTCTAGTTTTTTGATTTTATTTTGGTGGTTCTGCAAAAAACATAAATAGAATAATGAGTGTTAGTACTATCAATTTCTTGGAGAGAAGTAAAGTCAGATAAAATAAAATGGTACATACAATCATTGGAGTCATAATGTGATATTGAAATCAAGTGATGGCTGGGTAGTTGGTGTCAGTGAAAGGAATCTGATGGGAATAGGGAAAGGGAACGGAACGAGAAAGAGAAACATGATGAAGTTGTGAAAGATGAATTGGATGGTGAAGCTGGCTTTATATAGAATTTGGAAACAGAACAAAAAAACGATACCAGCTTTGAAAAGAAGAACAGAACATGTTTTTTTTGTACTGGAGAGATGTACAGAAACAACGCAAACAGGACAACCTTTCATGTTGTCAAGTTTTCTGCTAAAGGTCAAAATAGATCACTCGCACTTCCCCACTCAGTGACTGAGAGTGAGAGAGAGTTAGAATGCAGATGAGCCGCACACGTCGATCAACCTCAAGACAGGTCGATTTAATTTGTCTCCACTGTCCAGATAAGAACCGAAGCTGAGGTAAGCTCCAGCTGCAGGGCTACGTAAGACAGCATATGATGTGGAAAGACCTGCCGCATAAGGCAATACAGCCCCCGGTTTTCGCTTCCTGATCCAGACTCCAGATAGTTAAAGTTACCTAGCGTAGGCTGTAGCGTAGCTGGAAAACTGGGGTCTGGGACAAAGTTGTGAACCGTATAAATTGTAAATGCTCTGCCTTTTTTAACTGTTCTTATCATTATCAATTCACCAGAAAACTATCTGTCCAGCACAACAGCAATAACTTCAATTGTACGAACAAATCCAGAAAAACAATGGCTCCAGTCAAATACCCAGAAGAATTTGCAGGTTTCGCTGTGTTAGATACAGCTGAATGGAACAAACCAAAGTACATCAACTTCAAACCAAAACAATTTGGTGAAAATGACATTGATATTGAAATTGAATGCTGTGGCCTTTGTGGTTCGGATATTATGACTGCAAAAGGTGGTGAACATGGCTGGGGTCAAATTACATTGCCACAAATCGTTGGTCATGAGATCATTGGTAAAGTTGTCAAGGTTGGTTCAAAGGTGACTTTACATAAGTTGGGTGACCGTGTTGGTTTGGGAGCTCAAGCATTCTGTTGTTTGCAATGTAACCGTTGCAAATCCCACAATGAACAATACTGCGCCAAGGGCGTCACCACTTATGATGGTGTTTATGAAGATGGTTACGTTTCTCAAGGTGGTTACGCTTCTCATGTGAGAGCCCACGAGTACATGTGTTTCAGTATTCCTGAAGAGATCAAGTCTACTGAGGCTGCCTCCTTGTGTTGTGCTGGTTTGACTGTCTACTCTCCTTTGGTTAGATACATTCCTAAATTGCCTAATGGTGAGGTTCCAAAAGTTGCCATTTTGGGGTTGGGTGGACTGGGTCATTTGGCTGTTCAAATTACCAAGGCTTTAGGTGCAGATGCTTATGTTTTCTCAAGAACTGATTCTAAGAAAGACCAAGCGATGAAATTGGGTACCAAAGGTTTCATTGCCACTGGGTCCAAAGATTGGGAGAAACCATACTATGATCAGTTCGATGTTATTTTGAATTGTGCTATTGGGTTATCTGGCTTGAATATTGACGCATTCTTGTCAATTTTGAAAGTTCAAGGTAGATTTGTTTCTGTTGGTTTACCTTCTGTTGAAGAGAAATATGATGTTTCACCATTTACCTTTTTCAGTAATGGTGCCTCCTTATGTTCTTCTGCCTTGGGATCAAGACAAGAAGCCATCGACTTGTTTAATCTGGCTGTGAAGCATAACATTAGACCTTGGATTGAAGAGATTCCAATCTCCGAAGAAGGTTGTAATGTCGCTTTGACTAGAGCTTGGAATGGTGATGTCAGATACAGATTTGTTTTTACTGAATTCAATAAGGCATTCGGCACTGGTAAAGCTTAATTTTGAATGTGATACTTTGACATTTTCATTTTTCCTACTAGTTAATTTTTAGACTTTTGTTTCGTTTTTCTTATGCATTAAAATAAAAAAATAGATTTCGTTTCATTACACAATCACATTAAAACACCTATATGAATCATCTCCTAGACCATGGTGCTTTTGTAACCTGAGATTTTCCACCTGCTGATGCCCATGGTGCACCCGTAGCTGGAGTATTTGTAGTAGATCCGGATGGTGTTGCCCATGGCGCACCTGTAACTGCTGTCTTTGCACTCGATCCGGAGGTTGGTGCACATGGAGCACCAATCACAGAAGGCACACCATGATCTGGTCGTCTTGAACTAACCAACTTTGCCAAATCAGCCTCTCTTTTTTGGTATAGAGTAGTCATTGCAATCTCTGCTTCACTTCTATGCTTGATATCTTTGGTGGATCCAGCACCAGTACTAGAGTCATTTGAGTTTTCCTCTTCATCAGGGTTTGATTCAGGCAATGGTTTCAAACTCACTTCATCAACCCATGGATAGAAGACATTGCCGAAATAGAAATGTTGAACGACTGGGAATTTGCATAACACTTCTCCATAGTACATCTTGACCATGCCTTTAGCTATCTTTTCCCAGCTCTTCGTTGTGCAGATGTCATAAAGTAAAGGGGAATGCTCACTGAAAGGACCGGTTTTCACTTTCTTGATGAATGAAATTGCATTGTAAAATAAGTTTCTTGTACGTTGTGTCTGCAAGACATTCACATCAAACACTGAAGTAGGTGTTAATCCAAGACGATGGTTCAAAACAGCTGGGTTTCTACTACCACCAAAATTCTTACCCCTTCCGCTGCGACCCATTGAGGTAGTGGTAGTTGTACAGACATCATTATCGTCGGTGGATTCAATCCCAATGAAACTCTCTTTAAAATCAACAAGTTGACAAGCACCAACGATATAAATCAAATGGAAATGATCATCCAATCCCCAAACACCATGTGAGCCAGCAGGTTCTAACGTATAGCTTAAAATCAATGTCTTCATCAAATCATAATATTTGCTCAACATTATCAAGATCTCTTGACCAGTTAAATCTTCAGGTGAGAGAATTCCCACCATGAGCAATCCTCCTAAAAATGCCATAAAGGACAACTCATGACCTGTTCCGAAATCCAATCTCTCTCTTGATCCAAATGCACCAAGTAAATAGTACTGGATCTCTGTTTTGAAACCTTCATATTGTGGTTCTGAATTTGACAACTTTGAAAAGAGGGGTTTCAAAGTAGAATCCAAAATGGAACTTATATTATCAGTGATCTTGTCGTGCCAATCTCGGCAGGCCATATTACCGTATCTTCGTTGACCTGGAAATGGTGGTGTTTCTTTGAATAGTTGATAGAGTTGGGAGAGAATTTCAAGCACTGCTATCACTCCAGGTGATAATGAATTCATTTTGCAACTTGGTGGTTTCAAAATGCTTGTCAAATCTGGCTTTATCGTGGTTGATTTTGTGGTGTTAGCATTTCGGCTGGTATCGGAGTTAGAACTGGAGACAGGTTGCCCCTTTTTCGAATCGAAACTCACTAAATTGTCATCTAGGATTCCCTCAGGAACATTTTTCAAACTCACTTTGGAACAGATCAAATATAATGTGGATTTGATTCGAGAGATGGCTAATGAATTTTGGAAATTTTTGGTATCATGAGATCCGTGAATCTTTTTCGAAGGTGATGACCAATTCAATAGTTCTTTGTCTAAATCAATCATGGGAAACTTCAGTTCTGGAAGTTGTTGCATGCTGTTCTTTGTGCGTGGTTTGTTATACCTGGTTGATATAAAGAAGATGTATTCGTTATATGAGGGTGAAAAGTCGTAAGTTGTGCAAGTTAACCCCTGCAGTACTTGCAGATATGATAGAGGACGGAATACCTGTCGCTTCTAAGTTCTGGTATCTGGATTATGTTCTAACGCGACATCAGAAAAGTTGTGATTTTCAAAAGTTCGTGTACCACACAATACACAATCAGAACTTTGCAGGCGGTGCTACTCCGAACTAAATCGGCTAACGTAATGTTTCTTGCACTGTAGCGCTGCTCTTTCAAAATGGAGTTTTTTTGATTTGTAAACAGTGAGCCAACAGTGAACACCTAGTTTGACAAGTTTTCGTTGTCCTTTTCATCTTATAAGCTCAACTTTTACTTCAGTATCATCATTTCATCTTCTATCCTGTTGATTTATTACAACACGTTTGATCCTTTTCAACAATCATAGAACTTGTAAAGCTAGATTAAATCAAATCCAGTCCAATCCAAAATGCGTTCTATTCAAGCTATCATTGAAGATTTTATCAATGAATTCAACCCTCACCATTTGGTTAAACTATTAATCATTATTGGAGGTTATATTTTCTTCAGACAGAGATTTATGGACTTCATGAAACAAAAACAAGTCAAGAACCAACTTGCAGCTGATGAAGAGACTAAGAAACAAAATTTGATTGAAAGACCGGAAGACTATATGAACTCTACGGGTGTGGAAGCTAGTGAAGGTGGTTGGGGTTGGGGTAAGAACACAAGAAGAAAAGTCAAAAAGCAACAACAGTTGTTTGAAGAAGAAATTGAAAAGTCTGCTTTACGTGCTCAGAACAATAGTGGGTATGATAGTGATGATGATATCAAGGAGCTTTTGATCGATTGATTTGGCCCATCAGCTATTTATCATCGTTTCCCTCTCATGTATGTATCCATTTCAACTTAATTCATTTTTACTATAATTCTATTTCTGTACTTTAGAGTATCATCTTAATTTCATTTCGCTATCCACATGGACGATGTATTATATTGTTTCTTGAGTGTAAAATTCGGACTCGAAGGCGATTGTGCATATACAGCTACTTTTACTACGTATGCTACAGTCAACTAATATTACAGCTGTATCGAAGTCTTTCAAAAACGAAAGTCTTTAATGTCGTATAACCACTAATCAAAACAAACAAAACGAATCATAAAGTCAAATGGTCCACAAGTGTAACCCTAAGATTCCAAAAACGGAATAAAATTAGCCTTGAAAATTGAGCAATCCTACTTAATCATGTGCATTACTCCTATAATCAAATGAACTATTTCCTTTGGTCAATGATCTTCTTATAGGCTCGATCAGTATCATCTCAAAATCGCCAACCTAAAACCATGTACTCTGTTCCTATAATCAAAAGAAGTATAAGATTTCAAATACTGAAAATCAGGGAGTCTCTTCGAACACTGTCTTTTTCTTAAGGTTGCTCAATATAAAGAGGATATTTTTGATTCAAAAAGGATTAGAAAAGACACTGTCCTAGACCATGTTTCACTGTGAGAGCATCAGAAGTTTGAACAGTAGAAGTGTACACTAAATCTTGTTAACAGTTGGATACCTCTTCTAACAAATTCACCAACTAAGTAAAACCTGAATTGCATATTGCGTTTAATTTTGAATTCAACAAGCTAGTTTGCAATCCATGTATATTGTTCAGTGTTAAACGTCGCTTGCTTTGAATTGGAAGGATGTCATCAGATGCAATAGATGAGTCTACCTCGTTCAGATATCGGAAAAATTGCTTTCATTTGAAATAGCATGATATTCATACGTGGTGAGATCAGAATAAAATTAGATGATTCAATGTGACTCTTGACATGGTTGAACAGAAAAAGTTCAGTAGAGAAAGTGCCGTATAATGTGTGAGTAATGAATGTGACAACAAAGGAGCAAACGGAGAAAAATAGATGAGTTTATCAGGATGGAAAGATTGATTGGATTTCTGTTTCTTCGGAAGGGAAATGGATGGAACATATATAGGTTTGGGCTGCAGAGTTGAGCAAGTATATAGTTGGAAGTTGATTTTAAAATTTTCGACATACTACCAGGCTGAAGGCTACAGCGCAGAACATGGGCATGGTTGGTGTGTTGGACCCGTGTAGAGAGTATGGGTATTCGGAGGAATCAGAACACACCAGAGGGAGAGTAAAACTATGAATCCTTAGTTTTTTTTATCTTGAAAAATAAAATTCGATACCAAATTGGGAGTTAACGCCAGTAATAGTTTGCTGTCGGATCATATTTGAACGTGGAAGTGTAGTGTAGTGGGATGAAGTGGGTGAATTGATTGAATTTTGAATTGAATTTATTGACTTTCTCAAAATAACCAGTTCATCGTTGATATGTTTCACGTTGGACGAATTTTATCACCTGTACTGTGTGTGGTCATTTGAACTTTTGTAATTATTTGTTTGGTGTACTCGGGTATGACTATGATATAAACTGAAGCACCCATGGGAGGTAGTGGTCACTGTTCTGCTTCTTACTATTGACACACTAATGTGAGAATATCACGTGAACTACTAGCTTGCCCTTTTCGAAAGAGGAGTAGATACTTGAAATTTCATTGGCTCTGACTCACAAAATTTAGAACTTAACAGTGAACAAATTAATGGCCATGAAGACTGAAGTTACAACTTACAACACATGTCATTCCATACGCGTCTTTTTTTTCGGCAATTGAAGAAAACCACGTGATTCAGCCATTTTTACTTTTCAAACAACTCATCAAGGAATTGAACATTTCACTAGGCACTGCCCAGACTACCAACTTCCATGTTTTGAAAAAGAAAATTGAATACGTTGATTGTGAGCGGTGGTCAATTTTCAACAATTGATTTCTCTGCATAATTTGATCAATGTGTGGATTATCAACTTGTTGGGTTCTATTAAAGAGATGAAATATTAGATATAGCTGATTGGCGAGTCACAGACTTCATGCCGGTGAATATTTTCATATGGAGAAGGTTCCTAGGATTGTCTCTAATTTCAAGAGTCAAGACACGAATGAAGATACACAGTGAGACGATAAGATTACAAGAACGATAAAGATTAATAAGTGAATTATCGATTATTGGCAGAGTATTTACATGGGTCATCTTTTATATTGAGAATTGATTGACCATGGCCATGATTGGTTTTCATGCTATTTACACACTAAACAGCCTGGAAATAGAAGCGGATACTCAAACCATGCGAATTTCAGTAGTAGTGGACTCGCTTTCTTTTGTCTTCAGGCTGACCTGTATATACTCCATTCCAGCTGTCCCCTGTGTACTGTCCCCGGTCTGTAGATAGGCATGCAGTGAGTACATCCCCCCATGTGCGAGTCCCCTACTCTCCAATTCTCCAATCGCGTTAGAGTTCAAACGTTACGTGTACTTCCACAGTCCACTCTGTCGATCTGTCGACTCCCAATCTGAAATTTGTCAACAGCATACGCATTATCGTCGACGAGTTCAACTTCCAAATTTTAACGCAATATCCAATTCTAATACCAACGTACAATTTAGCACATGATTATAAAGAGTTAATACATTGATATACGCATATTCGAGTTACCGGAATGTTTATAACCGGACAATACAATAAAATTTAAATATTAAGACATGAGCATTTAAAGAAATGAAAAACAAGAAATGAAAAAGAAAGAAAGCTATTGTCAAAATCAATCATGAATCCTCGTGTCAATCTAGGAATAGCTGTATCAACCACGATTGCTATACTCATAAAGAAACACAAACACAAACCCAAACAAAATAACCAGAATTAATAGATTTCTGATATCCAGCTCAGAGATGGTCAAACCACATAAGGAAAAGTTTCTGCCTATTCTAATGCCATAACAGCCCCATGATCATCCGTTGCAGCAGGGGAAGAAGGTGCAAGAGGAGATGATGGTGGAATATGAGACATACAAGAACCACCAGAAGCAGCAGGTGTAGGATGACGAAAATGCCAAGAAGGAAGTTCATAATCATCTAGTGCACTGAGGAAAGAAGTAGGATCATAATCAACTGGAACAGAGGCAGGAGAAGAAGGACGAGGATGAGAAGGATGAGCCTCATAATCCTCCAGAGCACCAGGAACACCAGGAACAGGTGCACCATTAATAGTTGGTAGTTCATATCCTTGGAGATCTTCACCGGCTTCCCTCTCTTGATTGAGATACTGTCTGTGGGCCTAATAATCTATGATAGGATCAGAAGAAACATCAATCCCTTTAATAATTCAGTCATATATTATGTTATTTAAAAATGTTAGTATTTCTGGAGTCCAACCTCAAGTTAAATTTGCATTCCAATTAAATCCAATAAAAAGGCAATTGCGTGTACTTTAAACTTACTTCTCTTCTTGATGGCTAAACGTGAAGTTCTTGAGACCCCTTTTCCATCTGCTTTTTTGGCCATATAGTTTCCCTTCATAATCTCCAGCTGTTTTAATCTTGCATCTCTTTTAGCCTGCATCAGATTGTTCTGTGTGGGTTTGGGGTTGATTTTGGTTTGTGTTAATTGCGGTTTTTGCCGTTGTCAACTGATGTGGTTATTGTCAACTGTTTGTTGTTGTTTCGTTAGTCCAGTTGTCTTTCTTGTTTGTTCCTGGTATATGCTAGCTTTAATGATGTGGTCCGTCTTTTAATACCATTGTTGTTAATGACCAGTCACCACATATGAGACAGGCACTGTTGCCTCCCCAGAATAAATTGTTGGTACAATTGCTGATTGCATATTACCGCTTTCATAGTTGCTTTTTATGATTTATAAACTTGTGTGTAGTTTGCTTCGTTGGAGTGATTCATTTGTTGGTCCCCATTATCATCATTATGATCAGTAGCATCATTGTTAGTTCTTCCATCTCCTGGGCCGATCTTTACCGGATTTCCAGAAGATCTGGGTCACCATTAGCAGAATCAGTGTTTTGGACTGGGGCTTGACATGGTGAAATCTACCATAAGCCGGTAGAAACACGCGTTCAGCAACGTAATATAAGTTTTTGAATTAAAAGAGTTAAGAATATGGTTATAAAAAAAGGAAAACAAAAACACAAACGTACAGAAAAGAACAAAGCAAGCAGGCTATATAAACAAAACAAAAAAGTGGTGAGATGGAGGGTTGGAATTATACAGAGAGAAGGAAGAAGAAAGAAGAAATAGAAAATTGAAAATTGAAAAGTTAATTTTTTTGGAAGGAAAGATTGTAAAAGACTAGAGTGAAGAGGAGTGGAAGACTGGAAGAAAACAAGTTGAATGTGTATTATGTGTATGTATGTAATCGTACAATTGAAGGAAATGGTACAAGAATTGGAAAGAAAGAAAGTTAGCAATCTGTGGGTTATGGACCCTGGACCGTGGTATCATCAATAGTTTAGTAATAAGTTGGGGAAAAGAAAGAGAGAAGTGGAACCATGAGTGAAGAATACGGAATGTAAAGGTTGAATGGAAGTGGAATGTATGAGAGGATAACATTGCAACAGGAAGGAACCGTTAAAGCTGAAGGAATAAACAATAAGCAAGCATAGATCTAGATGAATTGAAATAATGTAAGCAACGTGTAGATAGGATAGCATGTATAGGAGGATGAATTAACTATAGGGTGTATTGGGATAAAGACAACGAACAAGAACTGAAAGAAAATATCAAAATCAAAATCAAAATCAAAACAACATCCTTTAAAAAATTTAAAAAAACTGAAAACTGAAACTGAAAAAACTGAAAACTGAAAAAGAAGAGTGAAAAGAAAAAGAGCATAAAGCATGAAGGATAAAGGATAAAGGATAAAGGATAAACAGAACGCCCATGGTTTTGGTAGAAACAGCATTGAGTAGCTAAAAGTTTGATAAATAGAACAAGGAAAAAGAAAACAGATAAAAAAATGGAGCATGGAAAATCAAAGAAGTGTGCGCAAAAATTCTAAACAAAAAAAAGGAAGCATATGCAAGGATAGACAAATTGAACAAAGTCCGATTGTACCAAGAGTCTGAAATCTTGGAGATGAATGAACAAGATTCCCAAAGAGAGTAAAAATCAAAGTCAAAGTCAAACAAATCCACTAAATCTGACCACCCACACCAACAGAAGAATCCAAAGAAGTAGAAGTATTAGAAGTGATACCCGACCCAGCAGCAGATGAAGCTGATCCAGCAGAAGACCCTAACCCAGTATTAATACTGGTGCTTGAACTTGAACTTGATGTAATTGGATGTGGATGAGGAGGATACTGATACTGTTGTTGTTGGAGTTGATATTGTTGTTGTGATGTTTGATATTGGGTTTGGGATGATGCTTGAGTTCGGGTCTGGTATTGGGATGGTTGGGCTTGGGTTTGAGGTTGGGATAGATAAGGAGATTGTGATTGTGATTGGGACTGGGTTTGATTTTGGTAGAGGTAAGGAGATTGTGCTTGGGATTGGGCTTGATTTTGAGTGATGTAAGGAGACTGGGTTTGTGACTGATTTTGAGAAGGATACAGTTCATCAGTACTAGTCTTGTAATCTGATTGAGCCACTGTACCATTCGTCGTACCATTTGTGGTTGTGGTTGTGTTTGAAGTGGATGGCTCATAAGGTTGTTGTTGCATTCCTGTGTATTGTGGTTGATAATAGACAACTGGTTGATTAATCTGGGTTTGATCATGTGTTTGCTGAACCTGTTGTTGTGGCCGTTGTTGATCACCACTTCCACTTCCATTTGCGTTATCATTGTTGGACACGGGTTGTGTAGTTTGTAATTGTGGGGTATGTTGTTGAGAATTAACTTGAGAATGTTGAGATTGTTGATCATTTGAAACAGTGTTGACATTAGTCTGAGTTGGAGTTGGAGTTTGATTTATCGGATAACCGTTTCCAATAACTGCTCCACCATAAGAAAGTTGAGGAACAGTTTGTTGCTGTTGAGCAGGAGGAGCTGGATAAAACTGAGATCCTGGATTTGAAGGCATAACATACCCGTTCTCATTAACCGAAGGAGGACCATTAGCAACTGAAGGAACCATCCCATTAGCATTTCCATTAACACCACTCATTTCACCAACACCATTACCATTATAAATCATAGCACCGTGATACTGGGTAATATAAGACTGCATGGCCAAATTATGATTCTTGATAGCTTCTTTAGCAACACAATGAGGACAACTATTCTTATTGTTTCTTCTTGGGGTATACTGATAACCAGGATACTTTTCAGCGTGTCTTTTCTTTTCTTCTTGTGCTTGTTGATTCCAATAGTTTTTCTCTTCAGATGGTAAATTCTTCCATCTTCGTCCTAATTCTTTTGAAACTTCGGAGTTTGTTCTGATTATGGTTTCATCTTCTTCTAGTAGTGCTTGATGGTGTTTTTGACGATATAAGATGAACGCGTTTCTTGGTCTTGGGATACGGTTTCCGTTGTCTTGCTTACATGTACATTTTTGTAACAGTTTCGATTTGTTGATGTTTGGTGGACGCGGTGGTGGTGGGATAGGTATGGACATCATGAAATATTGAAGTTGACCTGGTGGTTGATGTTGAGCCTGGCCATGGGTTTGTCCTTGTCCTTGACTGGTAGTTTGAACTTGTTGTGGTGCTTGAACTTGGATCTGTTGCATAGGCATCTTCATTTGTGGCATTTGTTGTTGTTGAATAGGCATTTGAGGAAGGTACATTTGAGGTTGACCCTGAGTTAAAGGGATACCACCAACGGGGATACCAGTAAGCGGAATACCAGCACCACCAGCACCATCAGTACCACCAACGGTGTTCTGATTTTCTGTGTTTGGTTGTTGTTGTAATAGATAATGAAACTGATCTTGAACTGGAACTTGAGTAGACATCAAGATGTTGGACTGTTCCTGTTTAACATAGAGATTAGATTGTTCTTGTTTGACATAGGGTTGTTGTTGTTGTGGTTCTGAAAGGGGATACAACGACTTGAAAGCATGCCGATCTTGGTCCTGGTGTTGATGTAGTTGGCTATCCATGTGTGTAGGTTGTTGTGGTATGTGATGAGGAGGTGAATGAAGAGTAAACAGGCAGTAAACGGAGGGCAAGTAAGGTACAGATTAGATGTAGCTGAAGTGATTGTTCAGTGAGTTTATTGTGTATTGTGTGAACTGCGTAAACTATGTAGCTGACCTTCCTCTTCTTCCACCGATTCAGTATTCGTATTCAGTCATGCAGTTGCTGAGTCTGAGAACCCGCATCAAGATTCAAAAACACCCGTGCACAGGTCTTACTTTTCCAAATAAAGAGCTGTGGGACGTCATATAGGTAATTATGAGGCAAGGTAACAACTAGAGCATCTTTGTGGGTTAAAGGCCAAAGCATGGTTGGAAATGACGAGAAGATGGTGTCTTGTACATCAATTTTAGATCTCCAATGATATCTTCTGCTTCACATGCTAGTTTCACTCATCACTTCTTTGATCAAAAATCTTCTATAAATTAAGAGTGTGGTTTCTGCCAATAAATCTGACACTCAATACGTCAGTGAAGTTCTCTTGTCTACAGTTATAACTTTAAGCATTCATGGTTCTTCAGACCCACTAATTCGTTATACAGTTTACATTAACAATACAAGTCACATTAACAGGGGGTACGCTTGTCATCCAAACTTGGAATTTTTTGTGAAGATACACGCGCATGATTCAGCTGCACCGAAATTTACCCCATGTGTTTTAAAGTGCCTCCTAAATTCTGAAACCAAAAATCCCAATCATTGAAAGCAATCGAACATTCACCAATTTTTACGTCTGCTGTATACCCAAACGATCTAAAGTCAATTCTTGAGCTCATGTAGTCTTCATTCCATCAAAACCCAAGGAACGCATACAGTCATCTATCACCATTCAAGTTTACAACATTGAACAACGATTGAATCATATACAATTACAGCCTTCCAGCATAGTCAAAGCTCAAAACTCAAATCTGTTCGGTAGTTAGGCATATGTCAAACCCGATCGATTACTAAATGCTGATTTGTCAAATTGCATTCCCCTTTTTTCAGCATGTTCACATGTAAAAAGGGAAACATATCCCACAGTTCAGAAAGCCAATGATCAATCTAACGACAATTCACGTACTATACTCACTAACAACAAGATGTCTAGAACACCTTTCAGACAATCTTTCAGCTCAGTAGAGAGATTCCATTCCATGGGATCAAAGCAACAACTTCGTTTTGCAAACTACACCAAAAATGACATTATTTCTGCTGGTGGCATAACTACCGTAAATTTGCTGTTTCATTATACTCCATTTCTCAATTATTCAATGATTCCAAATCAAGCAAAGCCACTCGGCTTTAGAAACCAAGAGCGGAAAGTCAACCTGCTCAAGAACAACAACCAGCTAAAGAAGTGGAAGACCCACCATCACAGCACAGACAAGCATATAATCCAGAAATAGGTGAAATTGACTGGGACTGTCCGTGTCTAGGAGGGATGGCGAATGGACCATGCGGTGAAGAATCCAAAATCATGCTTTTTCATATTTCATGAATGCTAAAGAGATAGATGGAGAACCTAAAGGAATTGAATGTATGGAGAAATTTAAAGGAATGTAGAACTGTTAATTAGATTGTATCCTGATGTACATTCTTATGACCTGAGAGATGATACTGGTGGTGGTCAAGAGGGGAAAAAGGAGGGGTCTGGTAAGTTACAGAAATCGGTTATATATTGAACACAAAGATCGAATTGAGGCTTAAGTTTGATGGAGAATTTGAAGAGTCACAGGAATTAGATTTGATTGAAATGAAGATATAGGTTGAATTTTGACTCAAACGTTGAAATAATTACAAAAGTAAGAATAAAAATTGACTAAAAAGTTCGAAGCTAGAACTCTTGGCTGAATTTGATTATCCAATGGATTGATGTTTGGAACTTGTGAGTTTTACCCCGTTTGCTTTTTGATTTCTTGTTCTATCTTCTTGACTCTATTTCTCCTGCTCTTTTCGTCTACTTACTAAGTATACTGCAAATTTCCCTTTTTTTCTTCTGTCTTGTACATAAATCTTAGATCTCCAAACCTATAAATAGCATTTTTTATATATTTGTTCCAAAGTAAGGAATCAATCGAACCTCCCTAAGTTCCAGTATCCAACATACTCATCCTTTGATAGAATCTGGAGTATTCATTACGACAGTTAACTTCCACTGAATCATACCGTATAGCAAGCAACCTTCGAAATTTGTTCTAAGTCACATTAAAACCTATATGATTTCATGATTCATGTTCTCTTAATCTCAAAATCCAAACCCTGGATTCATGCTCCAGACTCCAGATTCCATTGTTTTAGGAGTGCATCATATTTTATCAGATCTGGATATTCTGAAGTAGAAACAAACACCCATGTCAAGTAAGTGCCTTGACCCTCCATGCACCTTCAAAATGCATATGGCAAGTCACCCAATATCAAAATACCCAGATATCAATAAGTAGAAGAGCTGATGTTCATTGCGGTAGCAAACCATCATCAAAACCTAGACCCAGTAATGGTGTTGAACAGAGGTACAGTTCATTGAAGCCAAGCAGCCCCTTAAATAGTACCAGATCAAGCAGAACCGATGGTATTCTCAGTGGAGTAGATGGCAAACGTTCATAGAAATCAATGGAAACATGAACTTGGACAACCACAACTGTGATTTAAAGCCTGTCATATAATCAGCTGATCCGTTTGTTTAATGTTCTAACCAATTGCTATTTTTGCTGTTTGTGTTGATTCATTATCTTGCAAATATCTCTCCCAGTTATCTTCCTTTTATTTATTCTGCTGATTATGGAGGACTGGATCTTCCAACTTTCATTTTTTTGCTTAATCCAAATGATAACCATTGGTTCCTGTGTTGGATTCTCTGTTTCATAGAGATTCATCTTACAATTCCTCAGTCACGACTATTCCACTTGCTGATGTCCTGTTCCACTGTTCTATCTGCATGCTCCTTCGGCTGTCGCAACTGATTCCTCTTCTGATTCATCTAATCCATGTGTCCATTGCTGTACCTGTTTCGAACTGAATTTAACCGATTCCATTTGACTTGCTCCAACCTGTTGAACTGAGAGAGACATTGGGTGATAATTTCGATCTGTGTTTTCGTTTCATAATGTAGATTGAATTTGCAAATTGTGAATTTGAGTGGCAATCTGGTTCTGTGATGTGAAGTATGTGTAAAAATAGATCAGCTGATTGATTTCAAGACTTGGAATGTTGTTGACTTTATAAGTTGCTAGATTGTAGAATAAAGAAAGTGTAGAATGGATATCGTTCTTTTGGAAGGCCGTTAGTAGACCAATGGTGAATCTGAGGTAACATGTTGAAACAGATGATTGTTGTGTAAACTTGTAATTTTAATTATGATAGTGGGTTTTTGTTGTTAGGAACACGATTATTTCTGATTTGGGAAGTTGCTCTTGCTTTGGATTGCTGTTGCAATGAAAAGATTCGATTGTGCTATTTTTGCAGAAAATATGGATGAGACTTGCATGCAATAGTGAGAGGTAAAATGAATCAAATCCATAATGGTAATTGAGATCTGTGGATGTTGTAGGATTGTAAATTTGAATGGCAAGTATGGGGTTTGTGATGTGAAGTGTGTGTAAGGATTAACTGATTGGTTTCAAGAATTGGAATGCTGTTGCGGTATTGTGTTGTTGTGTCGCTAGAATGTAGAAAGAGGAAAAAGTTCAGAGGACGGGTTGTGATACTTTTGAAAATCCTTGAACTGGTTTCCGTTAGCAAAAGACCGATTCAAGAATGGATCATCTGAATTGACGTTTCAAATAAGTTATCAAACTGTAGTGTTCAACGTCTTGACCTAGGATCAGAGAATCAGCATCAAGACCTGATGAGAATGCTCCTCACCACACGAGAGGCAAAGACGAACCTTCTTGCAGTAGCTGGTTTGGCAGACTACTGACGGGGCACAAGAAGGCATATTTGGTCTCTACCTTCGGCGAGAAAAGACTTACATGCAGCATCCGATCCTGCTCATCTTCTCATTCCCATGGGCCTGTCTGTCGTCTACCACATGTCGTCAAGTCAATCATCCACAACAAGTTCGAAGTCACCACTCTTGAACTCTGAATTAGTACTCATTCTTTGGATGACTGGTGAATGGTGAATGGGGAATTCAGTGCTCACGACACAAATGGTCACTGTTGACTGTTAACTGTTGAAGGAGTTCAAACAGGTTATCCACCCTACTCCAAGCATGGTACATACCTTAGTCTGTCTGGTTGTTGTTCGCTTGATTGCTTAAGAATGTGTTCAGTGGTACAGGTATACGTGTTTGTGATGTTGTGGCTGTCAATGATAGTGAAATATGTGGTTGTTGTGATCATCAGTGTATAAAACGTTGTGTTGTCTTGTGTCGCCAAACAGGTTTGAACAAG